>LZPO01008670.1:0-22697 GCA_001675575.1 Neotoma lepida | reverse complement strand
TTTGTTTTCTGAGACAGGGTTTCTCTGTGTAGCTTTGGAGCCTGTCCTGGATCTCTCTCTGTAGACCAGGCTAGCCTTGAACTCACAGAGATCCACCTGGCTCTGCCTCCCAAGTCCTGGGATTAAAGGTGTCCACCACCACCACCTGGCTGTTTACTTGTTTCTTGCAGTCTTTGTGTTTGCTTTTCAAGGTGAAGGAAATTTTGTTTCTGAAAATTATAAGACCTTTATATATATATAGTTAATTTATCTGAGTAAGCTTTATAAACATGCATCACTTATTTATCAGCTTATTTCACCAAAATTTCAGTGGGAGAAGGTCTTGAAGCAGGGGAATTTGAGACCTGATTTCTGATTTACAAAAAAAAAAAAATAGGCAATATAGTTTTAGAAAGATGCTGACCTGAAATAACAAAGAAAATGCTTGCATGCATGATTCTTTTCCCCAATAAGTTATGAAAGCATGAGAAATATTATAATAGTTTTAAAAAAGGAGCAACCAGCAAGTGCAGGAGTGACCTGTTGGAGACCAGTCACATTGTTAAGTCTGAGGCAAGTTCACAGCTTGGAATGAACTAAGAGAAGCATAGCGTACTGAATGGCTGAGATGTATTTAGAAAAAATGGTAACCTTACAAATTAAATTCAACAAACACAAATAACCATGTGTGTGTCCCAGAATAGCTTTGAATGCAGCANAATACATATGTATACTACATGGCATCAAAATGTCTAAGGCTGAACAACCTTGGTTGGTCTAGAAGAAAAATAAACAACTGGAATGAAATTTGGAAAAAAAAAAGAATTTGATGTCATGAATGTTGTTCCAAGAGCTTTAAGGAGACCTTGAAATTAGCCTTGGGGTCAAGCTACAACATAAAGTGGTTGTAGATAATAGAATATTCATTTGGCTAAGGAAGGGTATACCTATGCATATGTGCCTTTGAGACAGGCTCACATACTATGTTTGAATAAAGAGGCTAATATATGNCTAAGAAAGCATAAAAAGGAATAACCAGGAGAAGGAAAGGAAGCAGCTAAGATGAGGAAAACATGGATGGAAGGCAGTGGGGGAGGAAATGAATGGGAGCAAAGAATATGACATGGATATGTCCTAGTTATTTATCTATTACTGCGATGAGATACCATATAAGACAACTTATAAAAGAAATAGTTGTGGAGGGTGGGNNTAACATGTCAGAGGGTTAGAGTCCATAACCATCACGGCAGACAGCATGGTAGCAAGCCCATAGGCATGATGCTGGAGCAGTATCTGAGAGCTTACATCTGATCCACAAGCAAGAGGCCGAGGGAGGTAACTGGAAATGGTATGAGCTTTGGAAACCTCAAATCCCACTCCCAGTGACACACCTCCTCCAACAAGGCCACACCTCCTAATCCTTCCCAAACAGTTCCACCAATTTGAGACCAAGTATTCAAACATATNAACTATGGGGACCATTCTCATTCAAACCACCATAGTAAATATGAAGATGCCATGTGAAATCCATTACTTTATATGCTAACCTAACACTTTTTAAAGAAAATAAAAGGAGAATGTAAGCACATGGCTAATAGCAGTGTATTAAAGATCTTAAAATTCAAACTATACTGGCATACAAAATATATCTGTGAACTACAAGGAGCCAAGTTTACAACCTTTGCTGGACCATACATATCTTGAAATTAGGAGGCTGTATTTTGTATCTCAGTTTGCTATACTAGAGTGTATACCTAAAGCATATTTGTGTGGGTAGGTAAATAAATTAATGAATTTCATCTAAAAATGTCCCATTTTTGAGTATGACAAGAAAATAATTCATTCTTTATAAAACATATTTAGCTTCTCCCTATGCAGTTTATTCCTAGAGCATACAATAGATATTGTTTTCATCATTTTATAACTCCATGAATTATTGGAATAGGGATTCCTCTCCACACTTCATAAAAAAAATAAATAAAAATGAAGTTCAGAGAAGTTAAGTGAGATGGCCAATGTCATTTGGCTAAGACAAAATTCTATTTTTGGCCAAAGATAAAATTTATGTACCTATGTGAATGCTTTCCAGTTTCCTCTGACAATATAAAAATTGTGATTTTTATTGTATTCTAACCTATATGCTTAATTCAAGCTTAGAGAATTTCAATGACTTATTCAGAGTCAATAAGCCAGTGTGCGCGCGCGCACACACACACGCACACACACACACACACACACACACACACACACACACAAAACAAAACAAAAACAAAACAAAAAAGAAACAAAGCTCATTTTCAAACTTGAATCATCTGATCGTACTGAACACTCTCTTGCTCTGAAAATCAGTCTGATCTAAGAGGACAGTCAAGATGTCTCAGAACTTGGAAATCTACCAAGCTGGAAAGTGAGGTGTTTTTCAAACAAAGCAACCTTCTTTGTGTCCCATCTACTGCTAGAGTTGTTTGAGGGATTTAGAGCTACCCATTTGCAGAAGCACTTTGCATTTCTCCTTCAGACTTATGATCTGTGTCCTCCAAGAATTCAAATCAATACGATGAACCAATGAGTCATGCTCTGCCTTAGTCACTTGCACCTGTCACTTCAGAAGCAGTTACCTCATTCCTTTCTCACATGACATACTACGTGGCACAGACACTGCTCAAAATAACTTTAGTTACTTTAAAGTTTATTAGTAAAATCTACAAAAGTCTGTCGGTTAGATTTTCGAACAGTTTAACCTACAACATATCAACAGTCAGAAGGAAGAACGTGAACAAAACATCAGGATGTGAAGGGATTTTTCTGAGGGCATGGTTAACTCTTCTCTTTCTCCATTCATTTCTTCCACGTATCTANGTGTATACTTGTTCTCATGTGTGGGTGCACATNGGTATCTGTTTGTAATATTCACACCAGTTTTCTTCCTTGAACACGCTCCACCTTTGCACTGAGGAAATGTCTCCTGTTGGACTCAGAGCTCAATAATTCAGCTAGCCTGCCTAGCAAGCTTGTCCCTGGGAAATCCTGTGTCTGCTCACTGGGCACTAGGATTACAGGCTGGCTGCTATAGCCACCTGACTTTTACTCAGGTTTTGAAGATATTAATTCCAGCCCTCATATTTATTCTCCATGTGCTCTACTTGCTGAATCATATCCTCAGTCTTCTTTGTTAAGTGGTTTCAACAGCCCGAAACCCACCATGCAGCCCAGATGAGTCTCATACTCCTAGCAATCCTCCTGCTTCAGCTCCTTAAGTGTTGGGATGGCAGGTATGAGTCAACATGCTTGACATGCGCTTTCTTTTGTGGGTTTTGAAAAGCCANTCACTCTCAGGATTTACTTATCAACTGCAATTAAAGTTTTTATGTGATTTTGCTACAAAAGTTAACGCAACTAGAGAATTTGTGGCAGAGACAAATTAAATGATGACTTGATCAATGGATTTTAAATAAATGCTAAATTAAAATAAAAATTCATATATGAGATAAACAATATGAGATAAAATTTATCCAAAATACATATTGTATATTTTATTATAAATTAAAACTTTGTGTATGTATGTATGTGATCTAGGGGAGTTCTCTCTCTCTCTCTCTCTCTCTCTCTCTCTCTCTCTCTCTCTCTCTTTCTGTGTGTGCATGTGATATGTGTTTGGTGAATGCATGTGTGTGCCTGTGGAGGCCAAAGAAAAATGCCAGCTTTTTCCTCTATTGCTNGCTGGCTCATTTCCATGAGCAGGATTTCTTACAAAACTGGAAGCAAGCTCACTGAGCTCACAGTTTTAGCTAGGCTGGCTAGCCAGCCAGCTCCAGAGACCTGCCATCTCTGCCCCCTGCAATGCTGGGATTATGGGCATGCACATCCATCTCTGACCTTTTACATAGGTGCTGTGTGTTGGATTTCAGTTGGATTTCCCCAAGCTTGCACAGCACATGCTCTTATCACAGATCTATCTCTCTAGTCCCCAAATTAAAGCATTTAAAACACTACTGAGAATTTGATTAAAAAGTATTAGACAGATAATATTCATTACACTAAGTTTATTTGGAGCAATCATATTGATTTAGTATGTAAACAGAATGTGACAAATATTTTGAAAATACTTATCTTCAATATTTTTAAAGAGTTGTGAAAATCATTTATAAGCGTTGCTAAGTAAATTTCTCTTTCCTAGCTGAGAGCAAAGAAAAATAATAGAATAAGAAGTCAGCAGCAATCAAGTCAGCAGCAGTAATAGTGAACAATTTTGTCATCTACCATTTGCTTTCTAATTTCTCTTGGCCAACATTTGGTAGCAACTGTGGTTTTGGTCTTTTTTTTTCCTTAATGATCACATCTTAGTTTACTTAGATCACTTTAGGAAGTCTGTTTTTAAAGATTAGTATGAAGTAACAATAAACTGCAGAAGAAACAAGCAACCTCACTTGAATTGTGCCATCAAAACCTTAAATTGTCTTCCAATTTGTTGACAGGAAAATGTTTTGAAATGAATCAAGGAACATTAACACTATGCACATTGATTTCATCTGGGGATGATGCCAGATAGAACATCTGCCATAATGTAAAATGAAAATGGCAGTTGGTAAATGAAATAATACCAATATATGTCAATGATGTAGTAAAAAGGGATATCTCTGAATAACTGCAAAAAAAAAAGGCAAAGTGGACTCACATTATAATTATGGATTTAAGGAATTGTGCAATAAAACTAGCTATCTAGGATTTTCCTTGAATATTTTTGTCTTCAAATAGTAGTGGTTTTGTGTTGAAACTCTTAGTACTGGGAAAAGCATGNTTGGAATAGAAAATGAAGAATTGAAAGCAAAGATTACTGGTTAGGAGCCTTGCGCTAGAGTTGTGACCCAGCCAGATGTTGAGAACCTTAGGATCCTTGGAAGGCATGCTACTTTCCTGGCCTACATTCCTCCACCTCAGCAAACTTAACCTCTAATATGTCATGTTTTCATGGTGCATTTCTGAAGGCTATAGTAAGCACATATAAAATGGTACAAAATCTAAAGAACTTTGGACACTAATATTTATTAAAATTAAAAATAGTTTTTGAATACCTATTAGACAGTATCATATAAATAAAAATCTATCATCTATTTAACCCTATCATCTATCTATCTATCTATCTATCTATCTATCTATCTATCTATCTATCTACCTACCCATCTATCTATCTTCTAGTAATCTATATTCTCAAGCAGCTCAGTGTCCAGAAGAGAGAAGCAGCAATATGGCAGGTAATTGTCAAACATTGTATAATTCTTAGAGAAATTATATGTTCATTTGAGAAGGCATGGTGTGAAGGCAGAAAAATATGACTTGCTACCATTAAAATATAACTCAGAAAGTGGTTGGCTATTCTCATGATGTTTGTACCAATATTGTACCAGTGGTTAATTCTTACCAAACCAGTCATATTTTAGCTAGTAGGGTTCATAGATGGGGATAATTGATGACTGATTTGTTCTCTCTGGTAGCTTTCATAGCACCTTCCAGCACTATGACATAAAGCCAGTAGGGATGAAGCTTCCAGGTCCATACCAGATTAAATCCACCATGTTCTTTGACTAAAGTATGTTGGTTCTTCAGCAAAATAGTCTTACCATCAAGTTCTGGAGGGTAACTAACAGCAACGGCAATACTTGGTAGTGTCGGGGGGCATCTATAGAAACTCAATCACCAACAGCTACAAAATAAGTAACCCATTTCTGGAACTGAGCTTTCTATGAGGTAACTCCTGCTCTCTAATACAAACATTGTTGTCCTGGTATAGGGTAGATCCCCCCTCGTGTGTGTGTGTGTGTGTGTGTGTGTGTGTGTGTGTGTTTATGAAGATTCTCCAGCAGTAGGTTTTTATGTCCTTTTAGAAAGGTCTTTAGTGTTACTTAATTCTCCCCATACTCCTCCTCTACACTACCCTCTACTCTTCTATTCCAGTTTATCACTTCTCTTCCCATTATTCCCCTCTAGGCCTCTATAACAATTCACTCTGTCTCCCCTCTGTTGAAAGCCTCCCATATCCCCTTAGTAATTTCATGAAAATTAATAAGCTTAATCAACCTTTATATCATTGTAAAAAGCCAAGTTATTTTTATTTACTTTTCTTTTGGGGACACAGTCTCACTACATAGCCTAGGTTGAATTTGAAGTTTCTATGTAACCTAATTGGCTTTGAATTCAGTATCTTCCTGTGAGCCCCCTGATGGAATGTTGGAATTACAGGTGGATGCCATCAAATCTGATATAAAATTCAAGATTTTATTTTTTTTCACCAAGATAATCATTTACATTTATTAAGACGGATACAATTATTCATCTGAATTTCAGGTCAAGCACCACAACATAAAAATGTCTAAAAAATATATTAGTTTACTCTAAAGAGGTATTTAATATAGTGAGTGAGACAGATAACTGAAATCTGAAATCTCTCTCTCTCTGTCAGGAACACATACACACACACGAAAAAGATGTATATATGTTTTACACAATGTAATAAACAAATAGAACAACAAAGAATTTCTGTATCTATGGTATGTCTTGCTTTCAACTTTTATGGTCAATTCTTAATGTTTTAAAAATGAGAAGTGAGATCATTCTAACTATTTAGGGGGACTACTTTTATCAGTCTCAACCCAGAAATGATACAGATAGGGCAAAGATCAATCTATTATGATTAAATATTATTTATCCTAAAAATAACAAACAAAATCTGGATCTTTTCTACATTTTGAAGTGTTTATTTTTCCTTTTAAGTAGTTGAAAATTAAAATAGTATTTAGAAGTTCTAAGAAAACCATTTTCTCTCTTGCTTTGTGCCTGAGTTGAGAGTGGGCATTTTAATTTTAGTGATGTCAAAGATCAGGGAACATTGTCTTCTGAATCTAACCTTAGAAAATTTACAACAACCAATGGAAGCTGAATGATGAACTCAGCCCTGACTCAGACAGTCAGCATGTATTTTGCTTTGGCTCATGGGTAGGGTGGTCTTTTATCAAATCTGTCATATGATAGTGTAAGAAAACAGAGAACTGTCTCCTGGCAAGGTGATACCCTTACATGAACACTAGAGTCACTTGGAGGATTTCACTACTGTGAGCATCTTTGGTAGCAGGTTGCTTCCTGTAACATAGTGACAAGTGGTTGTTTACTGTTCTGTCTAGTTGAGAGGATCCCCTATTCTCTTCTGGAAGTGTTTCCTATGCTCCTCTTTTTCTATTGGCTTTCAGAAGGCTATTATCTCTATACTATTCTCTTTTTTATATATAGTCAGAGAAGTTCCAACACATAGTTCAAGCCCATGATTTCCAGAAAAAAAAGAGAAAACCAGAGTGTCAATTAAAGCTGATTTCACTTCACATGATGTGAAATATTGATTTAAAAAAAAGGGAACCCTAATGCACAAACAAAAAAGTTTCAGGTATGTTCTGAATGATATTTTAATATTTATTCATTTATTTTTCCCAACTAGGTGTCTACATACCATTTGTATTTCTTCATAGATAATGAAACTTTTCCAAATGCTGAACAATTACCAAGTTCCAGAACTGAGCTAAAAAAATTCACTACTTTTTATCCTGGCATTTCCAAAGTACTTCTACTACTTACGAGCTAGAGCAAGAGAAAAGACAAGAAATGAGAGACCGGCTTTATGTTGTATTTTATCCCACAGTACTGTAAATGCCTCTTAGCTCACCTATTATCTTTTGAGTAACAGAATGACCCTTCCTACTCACACTCATTTGAGCCCGCTATTTCCTTTTGGCACAGGATCAAATGTTCTTTTAAAAATATTGATGCTGCCTTTAAATCCATAGCATCAACAGTGCTCACCTATGTATGAATTGCATCTAAGGCAATGGCAGCACTGAAAAGTTGTCTTTCATGAAATTTTGAGTGTAGGAGAGCTAAAGCTAGGGCCTGATAAGATCCATTTTCTTTTTTTTTTTATTCTTTTTAAAGTTTTTTATTTAAAATATTTTTTTCATTTTACATAGTAACCCCTGTTCTCCCTCCCTCCCTTTCTCCTGCTCCCCCTTCCTCCTCCCATCCTACCCTCATCCCCTCCTCATAGGGGCTAAGGCCTCCCTTGGGTAGTCAACACAGGTTGGCATATCAAGTTGGGGCCAGACCAAGCCCCTCCCCCCTGCATCATGGCTGAGTAAGGCATCCCACCATAGGGAATGGACTCTAAAAACAAGTTTGTGATGACGGTTAGGGTGGTCACCAATCTGATTACCGGGGTAGGCCAGCTCAGGCACCCTCTCCACTATTGCTAGTAGTCTAAGGTGGGGTCATCCTTGTGGATTCCTGGGAACTTCCCTAGCACCAGGTTTCTCCCTATCCTCATGTCTCCTTCTATCAAGATATCTCTTTCATTGCTCTCCCACTCTGTCCCTGTTCCAGCTTGACCATCCCATTCCCTTATGTTCTCATCCCCCATCCCCCACCCTCTATTTCCCCCCTCACCCCCACTTTACTCAGGAGATCTCTATTTCCCCTTCCCAGGGTGATCCATGCTTCGCTCTTAGGGTTCTCCTTGTTAGTTAGCTTCTCTGGAGCTGTGGGTTGTAGTCTGGTTATTCTTTGCTTTACATCTAGAATCTACTTACAAGTGAGTACATACCATGTTTGTCTTTCTGAGTCTGGATTACCTCACTCAGGATGATATTTTCTGTCATCATAGAGCCTTCATCCAGTACCTGATAGAAGCAGATGCAGAGATCCACAGCCAAGCACCAGGCTGAGCTCCAAGAGTCCAGTCGAAGAGAGGGAAGAGGGATTCTATGAGCAAGGGGCATCAAGATCAGGATGGGGAAATCTACAGAGACAACCGAACCAAGCTAATGAGATCTTATGAATTTTAGACCAATAGCTGTGGAGCCTGCATGGGACTGGACTAGGTCCTCTGCATAAGTGAGACAGTTGTGTAGCTTGGTCAGCTTAAGGGCAGTAGGATCAGGATCCATTCCTGGTGTATGAGCTGGCTTTTTGGAGCCTATTACCTATGGTGGGACACCTTGCACAGGCTTGAGGCAGGGGGAGGGCCTTGGACCTGCCTCAACTGAGTGTACCATGCTTTGCTGACTCCCCATGGGAGGCCTTACCTTTTCAGAGGAGGGAATTCGGGGGTGGGTTGGGGAAAAGGCTCGGAGTGGGGAGCAGGAGGAGGGAAGAAAGAGCGATATGTGGGAGGTATGTAAAATGAATAAAAAATGTCTTAATAAAGAAAAAATATAGAAAAATAAAAGTCCAGGTCTTGTATCTGGGATAAATCCTGGTCCCATTGCCAGGGGACCCACAAACATATCAAGCCACACAATTGTCACCCACATTCAGAGGGCCTAGTGTGGTCCCATGCAGGCTCCCCAGCTGTCTATGCATATCCCAGTGAGTTCAAATGGTGTGAGGGACATCAAAGTGGCTGAGTCCTGAGACTATAAGAATGAACTGGAGAAAGTCTCTGCCCTTCACTGACATCTGCACTGCACACCTCTGTATTGGGCTGAAGGTCTTTGCTATTGAATTGCCCTGTTGATGGTGGGATTCTTAATTTTGGGATGTGAGCACTCCCCTGGCTTCGCAACAGAGAGCAAAATATAGACATTATAAAGCCATTCAGACTCAGGTCTGAGTTACTGTTTTCATTTGTTTTTCTGNAGCTCATAAAATGTAACTGTGCTTTGCCACAGTGAAACAGCAAAAGGACACGCTAACCTGTGTTAAGCTTTCCAGCTCCCTTAGGCGACATGTTTAGTGCAGTGAAGCCGAAGAACAATAAGCCACCAGGCATCTTGTTAACAATTTNCTAATCTTGGTGTCCTTTTACCCTAGAAATTGCCCCTGTATTAAAAAAGCACATACAGATCCTTCCACTGCAAAAGGTATTCCTGAAATATTTCAATGAGTAAGTCACTTCTTCAACAAATATTTAACACCTATAATTGTGCCAAATACTATGTCTGTGGATACAGAGATAGACAAGATAAGGTCAGGGAGCTCATGCATCAACATATTATGAATATTTGCTAAGGGATCCAAATTATATCAGCGAGCACCATTACTAATAATTGAACCCTGAATTTGAAAACTATTTACCTGTATATTCCCATAACAAATATCAGCTCCATGGTGGGTATGAGTAGTTTTCTCAAGTGTGTGTGCATGTGTATGTGTTCATGTTGGTATATACATATGTGTGCTAGAGTATGCGTGTGTGTGTGTGTGTGTGTGTGTGTGTGTGTGTGTGTAGGCAAGATATTGACGTTGGATGTCTTCTTCAATTGTTCTCTACCTGGCTTTTTGAGACTAGCTTTCTCACAGAACTGGAAGCCCACTAATTCAACTAGACTGGTTGTTCAGCAAACTCAAGGATCTCTCTATCTCTGCATTCCCAGAACTAGCATTATAGATGCACTCGGCCATGCCCAACTTTGACATGGATGCTTGAGGATACCAGTTCTGGTCCCCATGATTGCCTGGCATGCACTTAACAACTAGAACCATGTCCCTGGCCCCAGTATCCTCAGTTATTTTGAAAGGTAATCTGGTTTGTTTATTTCCAAGTTGATTTGTAGCTGACAGTATCAATTAACCAGGTTGCTATCAAATATGCATGTTAGTAGGGAAACAGTTCATTTGATTACTCCCATTATTCAGCCACTATAATTTTGCATTTGCTATTAGCTGCTTGAAGTTATCTTCCACAGATTATTACCACAATAATTGCAGCTTACTATTGAAGATCATCATTGTTTTAAATTTTAATTATTGCTATTATAAGGCATTTTGGAATGTATGTTAAGGAGAAAACCTTAGGAAATACACTTAGTAAAAATGGCCAAATATCCTACAATTGTAGATAAGTAAGAATATTTATATTTTTAGTCACTCACTTAAGTATGCATTTTATAAGCTATATGCATCTTTTAAATATTGATTACATATGCTTTAAAACATAATATCTGTAAATTACAAGATGTGGACATGTTCACATCTCTGAGCTAAAGTGACCAAAGTGAAATCAGGAACATATGCCCAGTCGGCCCTTTGTGATAGATAATATTTGTTACATCATATCACAATGTAGATTCAGCAGAATAACTTATGCTTGGTTTAACATTCAAAATTTTTATGCTGCTATGTTATAAGATTTAGGGATATTTGTAATTGGGTTGAGGGAGAGAGAGATACTAAAAACTATATATTGCCCATTGAAATAAAGTTCTGCTCTTATTTATCATAAAAAATCACTGCCATTGACTGTTGTTGTTGGTTTTTACTCTTTTGGGGGGGCCTGCCACCTAGCTACCAAATAAATCACACACAGAGGCTTATTCTTAATTATGAATGCCAGGCCCTAGCTTGGCTTGTTTCTTGCTAGCTTTCCTTAACTTTAAATTAGCCCATCTACCTTTTATCTCTGGGCTTTTCCCATTCTCTTACTTCTGTAAATCTTACTCTTACTCTGCGGCTTGCTGTGTAGCTGCGTGGCTGGCCCCTGATGTCCTCCTCCTTCTTTTCTCTTGTTCTTTCTCCCAGGTTTCTCCTTCTATTTATTCTCTCTGCCCACCAGCCCTGCCTATCCTTTCTCCTGCCTTGCTATTGGCCATTCAGTTCTTTATTAGACCATCAGGTGTTTTAGACAGGAACAACAACACAGCTTCACAGAGTTAAACAAATGCAACATAAACAAAAGTAACACACCTTAAAATAATATTCCCCAACAATTGGCTGATAAATCTCTTGAAGTATCACACACTGACACATTTGGCAACAATTGGGACATTTTGTGAATCATCAATATACAAATAAAAGTTGTCTCATCATTTTATATCCCAGGTTACAATTTAATCCCGTACATATATAACATACATTAAGGAAAGTTGATCTATTTGAAATTAATATATTTCCTTGCTCAAAGATTTATAAAATTTATTTGGGAGTTGACTAAACACCTTTTTTCTATTAAATGGAATAACCTAAAATACTTATAGTATCTGCTTCAAATAGTTACTCACTCCATCCCTGCCTTCTCTCACTCTTTCTTATCTTTCTTTTTAAAAATAACACCTTAGCCTTTTACTAGGATAAACTAATTATATTTATTATTTTGAACAAATTAATCACCTATTATATTTGAAGAAACAAATACACAGCTTGAGCTGGCTGTGGTGGCTGGTGCCCAGAATCCTGATACTTGAGTGACAGAAAGATTGCCATGAGTTTCAGGGCAGCTGGGGATACAGTGAGGAAGTCTTTCTTCTCTCTCTCTCTCTCTCTCTCTCTCTCTCTCTCTCTCTCTCTCTCTGTAAACACATGCAAATACAAACATGCACATGTGTGCCTTAAAGTCATAGAATAGTGGGTTATTTGGGTAGGTTTTACATGATCACAGAGAAAAATTGTGGGGTGGATAGTGTAGTACACAAAGTGCCATCTTTGTATGGTATTAACCACCAACTGTAAGCTAAGTAGGTAGGTAACACAAGCTGAAATCATGTACCTTGAAGGCTTCTTATAATGGGTCATGAATGTTCACAGCAAAATATGAAGTTGTGTGTGTGTGTATGAAAATTAAAAAAAGACTTTTGTGGAGGTTTTGTTGTTTTGCATGAGATGTCCTCCATTTTCTGAGGCTTCTGAATACTTGATCCCCAATTGGTGACACTGTGTAGGTTTAGGGTTTGTTACCTTGCTGAAGGAAGTATATCAAACTTGGGGGCAAGTTTTGAGGTTTCAAAATTAATGTGCCATTTCCAGGATGCTCTCTCTGCCTCCTGTTTGTGGTTCAAGATGTGAGCTCTCAGCTGATCCTGCTGCCATGACATCCTGGACTCTAACCCTCTATTTCTATAAGCCCCCAGTAAAGCCTTCCCTCCATACATTTCTTTGGTCATGGTGTTTTATCATTGAAATGGGAAAGTAACTAAGATAGAGGCTGTCACTTTTGAGAAAACATTCCCATAACGAGTCAGCTTAGGCTAACCAAAAACCAAACCAAAACAAAAGAAAATAGTAAAGGGTGTGGACCTCATGAAAACTGCATTGTAGGTGGTATAAGCATTGGGAAACTGTCATGCTTAGAATCAACTAGAAGGCAGCTGAAGCATCTTAGAAATAGTAGAGAGTGACCTCTAAAACTCTCTACTAAAACTAAAAAGTGGGAGTTTGTACTATGGAGAGTCATGAGTTTTGCATTTTTTGTAAATCTGTATGCCTCAGTGTTTCTGATGGAATCCAGGAAGTCAGATTATACTGTAGAAACTGAAAGTTTGATGATTCTCAAAAGCAATCTGTCTTCAGTTTTTATCTGAGATAAGCTTTTGTAGCAAACACATAGAATAGTGAATGTTTTGCCCTTTACATTTTAAGCAAGAAATATCTTTAAAAAGTAACCTACATGGCTGAGCAAGGTATCCCACCCTAGGGAATGTGTTCCAAAAAGCCATTTCATGCACCTAGTATAAGTCCTGGTCCCACTGCCAGGGGCCCCACAAACAGATCTAGCCACATAACTGTCACCCACATTCAGAGGGCCTAGTTCGGTCCCATGCATGTTCCCCAGCTGACAGGCCAGAGCCCATGAGCTCCCAGCTTGGGTCAGCTGTCTCTGTGGTTTTCCCCATCATAATCTTGACCTAACTTGCCCCTGTGATCCTTCCTCCTTTTCTGGGGGAAGGGGCTTAGTCCTGCCTCAACTTAGTATGCCAGACTTTGCTGACTTCCCAAGGGAGGCCTTACCCTTTCTGAGGAGTGGATGGGGGTGGGATTAGGGGAGGGTGGGGGGCAGGAGAAGGGGAGGGAAGGGGAACTGGGATTGGTATGTAAAATGAAAAAAATCTTTTAATAAAAAATAACCTACATGTTTTCCATTTTAATGCCAATTCCTGTGCATAGATATGATTTTCTATGTAGGATTACTTCAGCCAGGAGACTTCCTTTCATGTGTTTGAGAGTGCACCTCAGCCAGTGATCGACTCACTCAGCTGTTGCTTTTCTGAAAATTTCTCCCTTTCACTTTCTTTTCTTAAAATATTGTTGCTACACAGGAAATTCTAATTTGTCAGATTCTTTCCTCCAAGCATTAAAAAAATAATCGATTTCTACTGGATTACCTTGTTTCTGAAGTCAACAGAATTGTATCACTGTTCTGAAAATATAAACATTTTGGTCATTATTTCATAAGTATTTCTCTTCCTATCTTTAATACAGGAATTTCAGGCTATCAGGACCTGCACATTTTAGAGCTTCTGTTCATATTTTTCTATAAAAATATTTGCATTTGGATGGTCTTATCTTATTTTAGAGTATCTAATCTTATATGAAAACTATATAACATATTTTTTATTTTTATTGAAAATAGATTTTTTTCATACAATATATTCTGATTATAGTCACCCCTCTTCCAACTCCTTAGAGATTCTTCTTACCCACCCAAATCCACACCCTTTCTTGTTCTCTCTCATTAGAAAACAAACATTTAAAATAATAATAATAAGATATTACATGAATCCTAAATGGTGTTATAATAAAAACCTGGAGCCAGATATCAGGGTGAAAGCTGAAAGATCAGAGAAGCCCAGCAAGCCACAGCCACTACCTCTTACCTCACCAGCTCCTCAGCCTGAAAGAGACCCAGTTCCTGTCTCCTCCTGCCTCATATTCCTTTCTCTGCCCAACCATATCACTTCCTGTCTCAACCTTCCTAGTGCTGGGGCTAAAAGTGTGTGAATTAAAGGTGTGTGCCACCACCACCTGACTTCTGACTTCTATGTTTAATCTAGTGGCTTGTTCTGTCCTCTGATCTTCAGGCAAATTTTATTTGTTCAAAACTTCACCACAATAATAAAATAAGATAAAATAAAAAACCTGAATTGGACAGAAAATGAACAGAAAAACAAAGAACCAAAGAAGAAGCACAAGAAACATGTATAAAGATACACACACACACTGTGAGAGAGAGAAAGAGAGAGAGAGAGAGAGAGAGAGAGAGAGAGAGAGAGAGAGAGAGCAGTGTGTCATTAGGAGTCATTTTGTTATGTTCCTTAAGCTTAACAGTAGTATTTGGTTTTCTCCTAGGTTCCTGGTCTATCTAGTCTGAGGTTATTAGTCACCTGATTTAGCATATTTAAATGTTACTGCATTTTTTCATCTCTAGAAGTTCTATTTGTTTTTGAAATACATTTTGCATTTCTTCCCTTTGTATTTATATTTTTCTTTCGATTCTCAAGCATAACTGTTAAAAGTCCTTTCCTACAATCCAATTATATCTGTCACCTAACGCTGATTGCATTGGTTGATTATTCTCTGGTAAATACTCACATTTTCTTGCTTTCAGGCATATTTGAGAAGATTTTACTGATATTGTAAGTATTAAGTCATTTAACATTGAATTTTGTTCTTTCTTTTCTTCTTTTGAACATTTTAAGGACTTTATCCTTTGTTGAGTTAAGAAAAACTGTAGCTCTTAGGGATTTTCCTACTAATGCATTTCATCCCTGGGGTTCTATTGAACGTCTGTGTGCTCAATGAAGTTTCTCACTCTGGATGCCTGGACTTCAAACATCTTGCAATTCTCTGAGAGTCTAAGGAATTGTTCAGTTCATAATCCCAAGATGTTTTTTGTTGTCCTTTGATGAACAAATGAGTGTTCACCGATAGACTCAAGACAATTCCTACCCAAGCTTCAGGAACTCTTCCAGGTATACCTTTCTTCTCCACTGTCATACAGTGCATAATAAAGGACTCACACTTTTTTCTCTTCCTTCAAAAATAACTAATGAAACTTCGCTCTGTCTGTATTCCTTCTGCTTACATAATGTCACTTAACTGCTCCCACTCCCACACAACCCTTTTCTAAGGGACAAGAGTCCTGAGTTGTTTTTTACCAAATTTTTGAAGAACTGCTTCATGTGTTTTGTTCAGCTTTCTGGTTGTTACTAGGAAGAACACAGATTTCTCATTGTGCCCTGAAGTAAATGACCCTTGTTTTCTTTTTCCTTATTTATTTTTCCCATGTTATTTTCTTTATGTGTTTTGATGTGAAAGAGAAAGCTATGTGGATGTATTTCTCTTAGAAGGTCATTGTGTTCATTTGAAGTCAATAAAATCAGACTATGTTATTATTTTGCAATAAGATGTTTCAGAACAAACTTCTAATTTGATCTTTTCACTATTTATGAGCAAACTTTATACCCACTGAAGTTATTCTGACAAGTATGTCATCTGGGTGATGAAGTTTTTCCCGTAAGGGTACCATTATCCTGAAATTAAGAGTGGAAAAAAAGAGGGAGGATAATACTGGAATATTAGAACCATATATATTATTTCATAGTTTCTCCACTGTAAATACTGGGGAGAAATGCTTATTTATTTATTTTTGCTGAAGATTTTGGGAATTCAATATTATAAAACCTTTAATTGCTGGAGAAGTCATTCTGTAATGATGCCTTTTTCTTTTTATTGAAAGTGATCATGTATTGTGTGCTGTGGGATGTCTTTCTGTATGCTGTGAATATGTGTTGCACTGATTGGTTGGTAAATAAAGCGGCATTGGCCTAGGGCACGGCAGGATGGAGCCAGGTAGGAAAATCCAAGAGAGATAGTGAAAGGAGAAAGGAGAGTTGGGGGGAGAAGCCAAACCACCGTCCAAGGAGCAACATGTAATGGGACAAATGTAAAGCCACAGAACTCGTGCTGGGTGATACATAGATACATAGAAATGGGTTAAATTAAGATGAAAGAGCTAGCTAGCAAGAAGCGTGCTATAGGCCATACAGTTGGTAATTAATGTAAGCCTCTGAGTGATTATTTTATAAGTGGCTGCGGGACCTCAGGGCCAGGCGGGACACAGGAAAACTTCCAGCTACAATTGTGTGTATTTCTTGGAAAAAAATAGTTTAAAAACCCAATTAGAATATATAACAAATCTGGGATGCTTGTACAAAAATGAAGAAAATTTTAAGCATATTTAAAACATCTAATAAAATTCATCTGAGGTTTACTTCTTTTTAATTTTTATAGTCTATACAAGTAAATTATGGAGAACTTTTACATATGAATATTTGTTTATGAAAAATTTGACCTCATTGTAAAAGTCCGATTGTAGTCAAGTGCACAGGTTGTATTTCTTATTGCTTAATATGAATCCTGAACTTCATCCAAGACTTTTTTTCTTAGTTTTAAAATTACATTCAGACTGACATCTTTATTATCAGTGTAATCAAACATGTGGGGGGAACATGTTTGGTCTAAACATTTAATACAGAACAGTTAGTACGCATTACTGAGTTTATAGAAGTAGATTGGTTGTCCAAATACTGATCTTTTTCCCTGCCCTCTTATGAAATGGAATATAAACAACACAGCTTTGCATCTACAGCTGAAAAATTATCAAATAAATGCTCAGTACTAAATAACTAGCTAAATTACTGTCATGTTGTGTTTGTTTGAGATCTTGTTAACGACTGAGTTGTGGCTCTAAAATAAGGGCTTTTAAAGAAAAAGTAGTGCAGGGTTGCAGAGACAGCTTAGCAGGAAAAGACACTTGCTGCCAAGCCTGAAGGCATGAAGAGAAAGAAGCTACAGCTGAAGGTTTTCTCTTGACCTCTACACATAGTATTGCATATGTGAGTGTACACACACACATACACACACATGCACACACACATATACACACACATTAAAAAAATAAAAAGAAAAGCATTGTATAACATGACAGTTTTGTTTTCTTTTAGTAGTGACAGGTTTAGGCTTGTTAGAAAAGAAAAGAAAATATACTATAGAGAATCTAGGATTTTTATTGAATGCTTGGCCCATAGCTTTGGAAGAATTGGATTTTGCTTCCTCTTGTTAGGTAACTGTATCATTTTTATTTTTGCAGAAGCATTTGGAAGGTGGGCTTGTACTGAGTGCCACTGCTGACTGCTTCTTCAGCACAGCTATAATTTATATGGTACTTGCCAAGCTCTGGGTCTGTGGCCTGGATCTGTCATAAAACTAGTACTTGACAAAACCTGATGACTTCTGACATGTCCAGCATACATTTTAAACAAACAGCCTTAGTGAGCTTGCTCTAAATAGGAACCAAACCTTGCTTAAATAATAGAATGGGACATTGGCAATATAAGGGGTAGGACTGGGCAGAAAGATCTGGACTTTGATCCCCACATATTTAAGATTTGTTTTAGAAGAATTTCTACTATACAAAGGTCCCTTACTATGACTTCTTATTGCCTTCTGTATGGTACTTTGTCACCTGGAGTTCAGCATAAATTCTGTACCACTATTTAACAAATATTAAAGCATGGAATTCTTGAAATAGTAGAAAATGAGAAATTTGATCTTATACCAAACAAGGATGATTAAAACCTCGTAAGTTTTAGAGTAATAAATTGTAGTCAATCTGTATACGTCCTTAAGCATATATGTTCTGCCTCTTTAGGAGAATAAGCCTCATGAGGAAAGGAAATACTTATTTGTTTTAAAATTCTAGTATCCAGCTGTGTTAGGTAGATGATTCAATTGTTTTAATAAATAAGCAAGACAATTTGAGGTGATGGCTTTGTCATCAGGATGAGAGTCCTGGGATAACATTGATGCCAATATTAATTAAGACATTATACATGCAGGTATAACCACATATTATATTAGTTACTCTATGAATATAAGCAAATATTTTAGCTTGTAATATACAATACTATAATGTATTAATGCCCACGCTGTCATCAATATGCACATTTATATTCAAATTAAATCCTTAGCTTTAAATTCATGCATTAAGAAATTAATTCACATAGTCCATTAGGTAAAATCCATTCCCGTCAACATAACTATAGTCTTTATATTTGATCCCTTTATCTACCCTCCTCTGTGACACCACCGTCCTGAAGTTATCACAGCACATGGAAGATAAGTAGGTGGTTTCATCTGAAGGTGACACAGTTCCTTTTGAAACTCTGATTAAGGTGATTAGATCCCAGGTATAAGTTCACTTATATCTTGAGATTTCCTTTCCACGTTCATTTATCCAAACATGTATTAAATATCTGTTCCCAGAGAAACTTGTTTTCTACATACCTGTCTTGTCATAGGCACACTGGACATTCTTGTTAGGAATACCTCGAAATTCAGCTATACCATTCTTGGACATATACCCAGAGAACTCTACATCCTATTATATGATACTTGCTCAACTGTCGAGAGCCATCCCTGGCGATGAATGGTCCCTGAAGATGGTGTAAGGAGTCAGAGGGGGAAGGAATTGAGCCAGGCCATGGTGGTTGGGAGAATCTTACAGCCTGACTGACTAGCAGCCAGAGTGTTTCTTTATTTATACAGAATTTAGTAAGCAGGGATATATCCATGATGTTCTAAAACATAGATTATATAATTTTTGGGTTTGGACATGTGTTTCATTTCCTTTTGCTCATCTTTTAGTCATCATTAATAAACTATGACAGAACAGAGTTATCTTTTCCAATTATTGTCCCTCAAGTTTTGATGTCATTATTAAACAGAGTTATCATTCTTACTCATTAACCCCATAACCCAATTTTTGAGAATCTAGAGGCATATGTCAGCCTGTTCTCAGGCTGGAAGCTTTGGTTGCTTCAAGGACACTAGACTAAAACAAAATCTTCAACTACCCTGTGCATTTTGCCATGTCCCAAGCGGTGTATTAGTAACTCTTAGTGGTCAGAGTGCCCAGGAAAAATCCTCAGGCCAAGGTTGCTACAGTTATTATTCAAATTCTGGTACAATACAATCATTTATATATTTATAGAATTTGTCTATATATCTAATCCTGGCATTCTGTTGTTCCTTGGTCATATGACATTATAGTGGCTCTACATTGGCTCTACATGAGCTAACTTCTCTAAGAGAGGAAGGTCCTGACACCTCATACTTTTATCAACTTTCCACTCCATATTTTGCTCATCAATATGTATCTGTGTAGGGCACAGATATATACCACATAATTGTCTGAGTGTACAGTGGGAAGAGGCTTGTAATCTGAACTGTGACAAACTCCTCTAACCCAGCAAATATTGTTGACTTTTTTGAGTTTACTTTGTTTGGAATATCTTGTTCCTGTGTAAGTACAGGGACAGATGTTTCAAGAATGTCTCATAGCCTCATGAAGAGACCTCTGGCTTTTTTATGTGTCACAACCTCCAAGGCATAAGGAAGACCTTGAAGTAGATAAGGATATCTCCCTAAAAGTGGGGGGAATAGTATGTTCAGGACTTTTCTGGGGAAACTTAGAAGCAGCATCCCTGGGAGAAGGCATAAATGATTCATAAGGAATGTTCCATCAATCTAATGTCCCCAAATTGTACAAATATTAAAAGTACCCCAAGAATGCAACAGGTGGAGAATGAAAACCAAAGGTGGCATGGCAATCATCCTGAGGCTCAGCTTTCCTGGATCTTTGTCAAGCAGCTGTGCTGGCTTTATGACTTCTGCCATTACATTCAGATATGGCTGTGCCACTCAACCTTGTTTGTTGCTGCTCTATCCACAATAGACATGTGAGACAGCCTAGATACCCCTAAATGAATGAGTGAATAAAAAATGTGTTACATTTATACAATGAAATATTACTCGTGTGTTAAAAAAAATGAAGTCATGAAATTCACAGATAAATGGATGGAGCTAGAATACAGACCCCCAAAAGACAAATATGCAATGTAATCACTTATATGTGGATGCTAGCTGTTAAATCTTTGGTAAGCAGGTAACAATCTGTATAACCATAGAAATCAGGGCCTAGGGGGAGGGAAGGATTTCCCTAGGAAGGTGAAATAGAATAGATAGCTATGAACAGATGGATGGGGACTGGAATGGGAGGATCAAATGGAGATGGGAACCTAAACAGGGGGTAAGAGAGAGAATACAGGGAGAGATACATAAAACTAAGGTCTATTTGAGAGGTCACATGGAAACCAACTATGGTAGAAGCTTCTTAAAATATATACATATATAAAAGAAGTCTAAATGAAATCACTAAATAACAAAGGGAGACAAAGCTCCAACTAGACTTCTCTCACTGCCAAATGAACCTCCAATGCCAAGGATGGGTTACACCTAATTGGTCTTTTGCAATGGAGTCTCACTGGGTATACATACTGAACTTAAGCTCAGGTCCCATGTCCAGAGGTAGGTAGCCAACACAATATGATTTTTGGAGGATTTTTTTCTCATAGTGGTTTATCAGGGCATTTATTCTTTATCTTTACAAGTCTTTTGCTTATATATTTTGTTTCCAGGTTTTGTGTTTTTATGGGGTTCTTGTGTGTATAAATGAATTTTTTGTTATACTTTATTGATGGACATCTAGGTTGACTCTATTTCCTAGTTAGTATGACTAAAACAACACTGAAGTGTCTCTGTAGTAGAATATATGCCCAGGGGTGGTACACTTGGGTATATGGCAGTTCTATTTATAATTGATAGAGAAATTTCTAGAATTATTTCCAGTGTGGCTACACTAGGTTAAACTCCCATCAACACTATATAAAAATTCTGGTTACCCATTCCATGCCAATATTTATCAGTTGTATTCTTGATGAAGTTTTTAGGTATAGATATCAGGTTTATCATTAATTATATTACCTTAAATGTACATAAGAGTTTTATAAAATTATTACTTCACTTTTATTGATAAAAACAAGGCATTAATAATGAAATTATTTGTCTTCATGTTCCTCCCATATATAACTTCAGTACAGACAATTTATAATAACTATTTAACCTCTTGTCCTTTGCAAATTTTTCCAATCTTTAAGACTTAGAGTTCTTGCCTCTGCAATCTTGCAGAATCATGTTATGCTACATTAATCTTTCACTTCTTAAACTCCGAGAGACCTGTGATTTATCAAGGAATTCAGAACTCATGACAAATATTCTGCATTTTCTAATTGCTTTACGTGCATTAGTCTATAGTTTCTGAGGCCAATTAACAAGCATTTTACTTAGTTAGACCTTATTTATATCATTCCATTATTTTCTCCCAGTCATAAAGTAATCTGATGACATGATTGAATTTTAGGAAGAAATAATTCAAAGGATTTTGGCAATCAAATAGAGAGTGGCCTACAATTCAGTCATTCTGTTATAGAACTAATCTTAATACTTTCTTTCTTTCTTTTTTTACATCCTTGATCTTCCTCATACTTTTCAGGAATCATTTCCAAACTCATGTCATTTTTCCTTCTTGATGTCTAGAAAGGAGGATAATGAATGACATTTGTTTAGGATACAAAGGAACCCAGCTGTATGTGATGGGAATGAAAGGAGATTTAATGGTATTATTAAATGTAATAATCAAAGTGTTGCATGTGTGCGTTCTCACAGTACAGAAAATACTTTAGAGGCCTTTCTTTGCTGTGTTTGTTGTATTTCAAAGGAGTACATCAATCCCTTCTTTAGGTCTATGAATATTTTCCTGTTTGGCAGCATTTGAATACTTTATGTAAAGGCGAGTGAGCAATGAAATGGGGGAACAGTTAAAGGCAAGTATAATTTTCAGGTACAAAAACCAATGATGACAGATTCAGCTAAACTAGGTCCCTTTGGACTCTGAGGAGAAGCTAGTGGATACAGCTGACCTGGTTTCTGAACATTTGGATTCAAACAGAAACATTGCCATAGCATCCTTTGGTTCTGAGGAATTATAATTGTATTTTAGGTCCATCATTTCA
>LZPO01008669.1:26527-49628 GCA_001675575.1 Neotoma lepida | reverse complement strand
TTCAGGGAAAGGCAAAACCATAGTGAGATGTCACTCATGTCTGTGAGGACAGAAAACTAAAAGGACATGAGATGACCAGCAATGGGGAGATGTGAAGACAGAAATCCCTGGAAACTTATACCATGGATGTCAATTATTATATCCATGATGGAGCGCACTACAGAATTACTGTAAAAATTAATAATGAAACCACTTCATGATTCAACAATTCCAGCTCTAGTTGTGTATCTGTTAACTGAAACTAGAGCTCTCCTCTCTGTTCACTGCTGATCATTTAGTTATCAAACTATGGAAACAAACTAAGTGTCCATGGACTGGTAAAGTTCTGAACATGTACAGCATATTTGTGCAACATTCTANCCTTCAGCCCTGGGTGATACATGACAACATGAGTGAATATGAAGACATTGAGTTCAGTGAAACAAGCCAGACCTACAATGGAGAGTAGTCCCTGTGAAATGTTGAATGTTGACCTCATTGAAGAAGAAACACAATGGTGGTTCACTGGGTAATACAGAGTAACCAGCAGATCTGAATTATAAGACAGAGTTGTAAAGATTGCATGTTCAGCCTGACATCGTCAGCAAACTGTATTGTTTACAAAACGTGTGGAGAAGCAGAGGTAATTTTTACTTAGGATGCTCTGGTTCTCTTGAAGATAGCCCAACCACTACCTTAAGTACAACTTGATGCTACAGAACTATAAGGAAAATTTTAATGATCTAATGAATTCTAGGAGACTGATCATGGGTGGATTTTCTGAATGGAGGCAGAAGAAAGCCAGACACACCAAACATGATAACCATTATTCTACACAAGCTGATCATTCGCCATAGCTTCACCAAGTAGGACATCCATTCCTCTAGCAGGTATAGAATTTTCCAGTCATGAACTAACATACAAGAAAACTTGAATTTCAATGTTTTTAGATAAAGCTGGACCTCTATTCTCTGCATATACACAAAGCTATTTCAAGGAGGAGAAAGATCATCCTACATTACATTTCAGTTTGTTTTAATGTATATGGCATTTATGTTTTTAAGAAGTTTCAGTAAGGACTCACTTGTAGATGTTCCAGGAATAGTAAAAGTTGATGGAGAAAACTGTTTACAAAATAAGCGCATTCCACAGCATTCTGCTTCAGACAAAACTATTCAATTAATGTGTTACTTAGCAGAACAGNGTTTATATCCCATAATGAGCAATGTCATTTAGGTACCTTCAAAGTGTTATTGTGGCATATTGTCTATAATATATACTTGGTATCTTAACTGTTTATTTTAATGTCATATATTATATTTATCAGAAATTTTAGAAATGCTTTTTAATATGTTGGATTTTGAGNTATAGGCATGGATTATAAGAATAAGTTAAAGTGTTGTTTTATTTTGTTTTTAAATGAAACAGGGTCTCACCATGCTGCCTAGGTTAGCTTTGATCTGGTAATTTTCCTGCTTCAGAGTCTGGAATAGCCTGGCTTAATAGAAAAAAATTAATATTTTTAGGTAGAAAAGACTACTGCATTGCAGAATGCTCTAGCCATGGGCACAAATGAAAGCAGCTTATTTGCTAACTCAATATCCACTTGAAAAAAAGTTCACCTCCCCAGAAATATCCCTGGACCTCTGAGTGAAAATGGACAAAGCAGGTCCCTTGGTGATTTCTGCATCAGCAACAAGTAGGGCTCTATGGAAGGACAGGAGAGACGTGGNGCAATGGACAGGCAGTGGTCTTGTTCATAGCTGAANGGGGACTCCCCAAACCACTGAAGTGAGACAGTGACTCAGAGACATACAGAGAAGATCCATATCAACATTCTGAGTGGAGAACAAGAGGTGTGGGATACTGGTTTCATAATAATTAAATGTTTATTTAGCCTTATGTGGTCTACTTTGAAATATTTGAGCTCACTTTTCACACATGACTAAAGTAAATGTTTTCACAAGACTAATAACTCTCTCAGTTACATATTGGTCATGGTCTGCCCCAGCATCAAGATCCTCAATAAGTTGTGGTTTTGGCTGAAATGCAGGAACCATCAGTAACTGATGGCTTTATGGTCTCCATCAAGACTTTGATTCTTTCTCCAAACAAGTGTCTGATAAACCAAATACCTCTGTCGATTTAATAAGCATACCTGTTTACTTATTAACGTATTTCTTTATATTCTTTCCCAACTGATCCATCCTGATTTATTTCTTCATATTCTAGTCCCCTTCAAGCACATTTCCCATTTCTCCTGTTCTTTGCTGCCTCTGTGATTCACTGTATAGATCATTCTCTAAGAACCAGTTCTGCCTGCCTTTCTCATTATTTCTTTTCACATATGTTCATAGTGTAAAATCCTGATTTAAATTTCTAGTAGCACTCAGTTTAATGTTTTCCATAAAATAGATTATAACATTTTGATAATTCAAAAGCTTTATAATTTAAATTTAACTTAAATACTATTGAGAGATCAAAAGGATCACACAGTTTTGCAATTTTAATATGTTCTATTCTTGGCAGAAAATCCAAAAGATTAGAAAGTCTCATGCTATCTGGAGCAGTTGCTGACACACTGTAAGTTTTATATATATATAATTACACACACACACACACACACACATATTTACTAGGAACGTTATTTATTTTTTAAATTGATTCTTCTCTCATNTAATACATCAAGACCACAGGTTTTCCTTCCTTCCACTCCTTTCAGCTCCAGCCACCTCCTCTCTCTGCCAGATCCACTCCTCCTCCTCCATTTCCTCATCAGAAAAAGAGAAAACATCCAGGAGATGATAGCCAACCAGGAAAAAACAAGGTGTTACAAGACAAGGCAAAAGCCCTCCTATCAATTCTCGATAAAGCAGCCCAATAGGAAGGAAAGAGTCCCAAAAGCAGGCAAAAGAGTCAGAGAAACACCTGTTCCCATNTTAGGAGTCCCATAAAAACACCAAGCTAACAGCAATAACATATACACAAAGGACCTGGTGCAGACCCATGCAGGTCCTGTGAATGAGTATGTTCTGATGAATTGAAAGAACAATTGCAAAAGTAGGCCAGAAAGGATATTTGTGTAAACTGTCAGTTGGGTGGCTGTGCTCCAAGCAGAGGTCTTCTCATGGTGATCACAAGCTTAAGCAGAGGCTCAGAAATTAGGTCTTCTTAGTGACAATTGGAAAAATGGGTACCCCAAAACAGTGGAGGTTTGGAAGACAGAATGAGTAGACTGAGCATGCTCATGAGTCAGTACACAAGAAATATAAAAACTGAACATTTACGTCTCAAGCTCCCAAGTGCAAGTATGTAAAGGCATGCAGAAGTCTCCTTGGTGTTTCAGTGTCTTCCCAGATGAAGCCTCTGATGTAACTTACTTATTGGAGCTGGTGTTATCAAAATTTATAATGGCTCAAGAGAATCCAGCACCTCACTGCTCCCGGATGGCTTGTCTGGTGACCCCTAAACAGAAGCTCTGTAATGACAAAGAACAAATGACTTCAAGTAGTCATCTAAGAAATTCACTTTCCTTGTTAGCTTATTTGAGGGCATGATAAGTCTCGGCCCTGACCTCTGCCATATTATTTGTGAAACCAAGGTTTGCATTGAAAAATAGCAAGGCCAAGGCCTTCATGCTAAGTATCATTTACAGATTGCAAGTAAATGTGGGGTTCTCATTAACCCTAATTTCAGAGGTAAGAGTACAGAAAAGAGTCATGTATAGAATAAAGTGGAAGCCGCTCTAAGCCCACACACACTATTCTAGGCCATCTGTCCCCACAGGGGATGAGGCTATGATTACAAGGACTCCAAATTACTATTATAATATTTATGATAGCCTCATTTGCAGTGATTTCACTTGGCCTGCAGAAACAGCGTTATGGGCAGTTGTGACCACCATCAGTAAAANCTTAATGAGGATCAAATTGGTCTCATCAATTTCCTGTCACCATTCAGCTTAAAACACTCAAAACCTGCTGTTTATGTAACTGCCCTGTCCTAGTAAGGACAATCTCAGTGTCTGTTGTCCTTGCATTCTTTGAGAAAAATTGCTTAACTCTAATCACTAATGGGGGACAGCAATGGAGCAATGTTGCTGAGGCTTGGAGAAACACTGTCTGGCATTGCAGCCCCAGTCACAGGCGAGCAGGCAAGACTCCTGCAGGCAGGGCCTGACTACACCCCCCTTCATCAGACCCTGTAATCTACAAGCCCCATTCTGTCCCCCAAACCCACCCATCTCCTGAGACTGCAGCTGCTCCCTGAGACACAGACTCTGCCAGCTCCCATTGGAGCAAGAGGTGAGTGACTGTTTTTCTAGCTGGTCACTCCAACCTCTAAGCTTTAGGCTCAGTAGCACAATATGTGCCCCCCATTCCCCCACCCATTGCAGCCCTAGTTGCAGGCCAGCAGGCAAGACTCCTGCAGGCAGGCCTGACTACCTCCCCCACATTGGACCCTGCAATCTACAACTCCCACTCTGTCCCCCAAACCCACCCATTCCCCAAAACCCCAGAAGCTCCCTGAGACACAAATGTTGCCAGTGCCCATTGGACCAGGAGTGGCTCCCTGAGACACAGACACACTGTTTGCAGAAAAAGATGGGTAGATGCCAGTGCAAGAATACATTCAACAACATAAAGAGCAATATGACACCATCAGAACCTGGTTATTCTATGACAGCAAGACCTGAATATCCCAACATAGAAGAAGCAGAAGAAAATGACCTTAAAATGACATTATGATAGAGGGCCTTAAAGAGGAAATGAAAAATTCCCTTAAATCAAAGAAAAGACAAACAAAAAATTGGAAGAAATCAATAAATCCCTTAAAGAAAGTCAAGAAAACCAAGAAAAAGCAATCAAACAGGTGAAGAAAACAGTTCAAGATTTGAAAATTGAAATAGAGGCAATAAAGAAGACACAAACCAAGAGAATGCTGGAAATGGAAAATCTGAGTAAATGAACAGGAACTACACATACAAGCATAACCAACAGAATGCAAGAGATGGAAGAGAGAATCTCTGTCATTGAAGATACGATAGAAGTAGATTCATCAGTCAAAGAAAACATTAAAGCCAACAAAATAAGCAAATAAAATGTTCNGGATATCTGGAACACCATGAAAAGACCAAACCTAAGAATCATAGATAGAAGAAGGAGAAGAATAACAGTTCAAAGGCACAGGAAATATATTCCACAAAATCATAGAAGAAAACTTTCTCAACTTAAAGGAGGAAATGCCTATGAAGATACAAGAAGCTTACAGAACACCAAATAGGCTGNACTCAAAAAAAAGTTCCCTCACCACATAATAATCAAATCAATAAACATACAGAATAAAGAAAGAGTATTAAGAGCTGCAAAGGAAAGATGTCAAGTAACATATAAAGGCAGACCCATCAGAATAACACCCAACTTCTCAATGGACACTCTGAAAGCCAGAAGGTCCTGGACAAACATTAATTATGTAGACACTAAAAGACCACGAATGCCAGCCCAGACTACTATACCCAGCAACACTTTCAATCACCATAGGTGGAGTAAACAAGTTACTTTATGAAAAAACAAAATTAAAATAATACCTATCCATGAATCCATCNCTACAGAAAGCACTAGAAGGAAAAATCCAACCTANGGACTTTAGATGCATCCATGAAAACACAGGCAATAGATAATCCCACACCAACAAATCCAAAGAAGGGAAACACACAACACTACCACCAAAAAATAACAAGAGTTAACAAGCACTGGTCATTAATATCCCTTATTATCAATGGACTCAATTCACCTATAAAAAAACACAGGCTAACAGAATGGATACAAAAACAGTATCCATCCTTCTGCTGCATATAAGAAATTTAACTCAACTTCAAAGACAGATACTGCCTCAGAATAAAGGGCTTGGAAAAGTCTTTCCAATCAAATGGACTTAAGCAAGCTGGTGTAGCTATCCTAATATCTAACAAAATAGACTTTAAACTAAAATTAGTCAAAAGAGATCGAGAAGGACATTACATATTCATCAAAGGAAAAATCCATCAAGATGAAGTCTAAATTCTGAACATTTATGTCCTAAATAAAGGGCATACACATATGTAAAAGAGACATTACTAAAGCTTAAATCACATATCAAACCCCATGCACTAATAGTGGGAGACTTCAACACCCAGCTCTCACCAATGGACAAGTCTGCCAGACAGAAACTTAACAGAGATATAAGGGAACTAACAGATGTTATGACCCAAATGGACTTAATAGACAGACATCTACAGAACATTCCACCCAAACACAAAAGAATATACCTTCTTCTCAGCACCCCATGGAACCTTTTCTATAATTGACGACATACTCAGTCACAAAGCAAATCTCAACAGATACAAAAAATTGGAATAACCTCCTGTATTTTATCGGACTATCATGGCTTAAAGTTAGATTTCAACAACAAAATTTACAGAAAGCCTACAAACCTGTCTCTTATACACATCTAGATGTGTATAAGAGACAGGTACATCAGTGCTAAGAGGAAAATTCATAGCACTAAGTGCCCACATAAAGAAGATGGAGAAATCTCACACTAGTGACTTAGCAGCACACCTGAAAGCACTAGAACAAAAAGAAACAAACTAACCCTGGAGGAGTAGATGCCAGAAAATAATCAAATTGAGGGCTGAAATAAATAAAATAGAAACAACGAGAACAATACAAAGAATCAATGAAACAAAGAGCTGGTTCTTTGAAAAAAATCAACAAGACAGACAAGCCCTTATCCAAATTAACCAAAAGGCAGAGAGAGAGCATCCAAATTAACAAAATCAGAAATGAAAAGGGAGACATAACAACAGACAACGACAAAATCCAGAGAATCATCAGGTCATACTTCAAAAACCTGTACTCCACAAAATTGGAAAATCTAAAAGAAATGGACAAATTTCTGGATAGGTACCACATACTGAAATTAAATCAAGGCCAGATAACCTATTTAAATAGACCAATAACCCCTAAGGAAATAGAGGCAGTCATTAAAAGTCTCCCAATGAAAAAAAGCCCAGGGACAAATGGCACAGAATTCTATCGGAATTTCGAAGAAGAGCCAATACCATATTCCTTCAATTGTTCCACTCAATAGAAACAGAAGGAACAATGCCAACCTCTTTCTATGAGGCTATAGTTACCCTGATACCCAAACCACACAAAGATGCAACAAAGAAAGAAAATTACAGACCAATCTCTCTCATGAACATTGATGCAAAAGTACTCAATAAAATACTGGTAAACCAAATCCAAAAACACATCAAAAAAATCATCCACCACNATCAAGTATGCTTCATCCCAGAGATACAGGGATTGTTCAACATACGAAAATCTGTCAACATAATCCATCATATAAACAAACTGAAAGAAAAAAGCACATGATCATCTCATTAGATGCTGGGAAAGTCTTTGACAAAATCCGACACCCTTTCATGATAAAGGTCTTGGAGAGATCAGGAATACAAGGAACATACCTAAACATAATAAAGGTAATTTACAGCAAGCCGACAGCCAATATCAAATTTAATGGAGAGAAACTCAAAGCTATTTAACTAAAATCAGGAACAAGACAAGGCTGTCCACTCTCCCCATATCTATTCAATATAGTACTACAAGTTCTAGCTAGAGAAATAAGACCACAAAAAAAAGATCAAGGGATACAAATTGGAAAGGAAGAAGTCAAACTTTCACTATTTGCAGATGATATGATAGTATACATAAGTGACCCAAAAATTCTACTAGGGAACTCCTACAGCTGATAAACACCTTTAGTAATATGGCAGGATACAAGATTAACAAAAAAAATCAGTAGCTCTCCTATATACAAATGATAAACAGGCTGAGAAAGAAATCAGAGAAACATCACCCTTTACAACAGCCATAAATAATATAAAATACCTTGGCATAACTCTAACTAAGCAAGTGAAAGGCCTGTATGACAAGAACTTTAAGTCTCTGGAGAAAGAAATTGAAGAAGATATCAGAAAATGGAAAGGTCTCCCATGATCATGGATAGGAAGGATTAACATAGTAAAAATGGTAATCTTACCAAAAGCAACCTACAGGTTCAATGCAATCTCCATCAATATCCCAACACAATTCTTCACATACCTGGAAAGAACAATACTCAACTTCATATGNAACAACAACAAAACCCAGGATAGCTAAAAGAACCCTGTACAATAAAGCAACCTCTGGAGGCATCACAATCCCTGACTTCAAGTTCTCCTATAGAGTTATAGTAATACAAACAGCTTGATATTGACATAAAAACAGAAATGTAGACCAATGGAATCGAATTAAGACCCTGACATTAATGCACACACCTATGAACACTTGATTTTTGACAAAGAAGTCAAAACTGTACAATGAAAAAAAGAAAGCATCTTCAACAAATAGTGCTGGCATAACTGGGTGTTAACATGTAGAAGATTGCAAGTAGATCCACATCTATCACCATGCACAAAACTCAAGTCCAAGTAGATCAAAGACCTTAACATAAAACCAGTTACACTGAACTTAATAGAAGAGAAAGTAGGAAGTCATCTTGAACACATTGACACAGGAGACCACTTTCTAAATATAAGACCAGTAGCACAGTTACACAACAATTAATAAATGGAACCTCCTGAAACTGAGAAGCTTCTGTAAGGCAAAAGACATGGTAAATAAGACAAAATGACAGCCTACAGAATGGGAAAAGATCTTCACCAACCTCACATCTGACAGAGGGCTGATCTCCAAAATATATAAAGAACTCAAGAAACTAGACATCAAAATACCAAACAATCCAATTAAAAATGGGCTACAGATCTAAACAGAGAATTCTCAACAGAAGAATCTCAAATATCCAAAAGACATTTAAGGAATTGCTCAACATCCTTATTCATCAGGGAAATGAAAAGCAAACTGACTCTGAGATACCATTTTACACCTGTCAGAATGGCTAAGATCAAAAACACTGATGACAGCTTATGTTGGAGAGGATGTGGAGAAAGGAGAACACTCCTCCATTGTTGGTAGGAGTGCAAACTTGCACAGCCACTTTGGAAAACAGTATGGCAGTTTCTTAGAAAATTGGGAATCAATCTACCTTAAGACCCAATGATACCACTCTTGGGCATATACTCAAGGGATGCTCAATCACACCACAAGGAGGACACTTGCTCAACTATGTTCATAGCAGCATTATTTGTAATAGCCAGAACCTGTAAACAACCTAGATGCCTCTCAACTGAAAAATGGATAAAGAAAATGTGGTACACATACATGATGGAGTATTACTCAGCTGTGAAAACGCAATGACATCATGAAATTTGCAAGCATCAGAAAATATCATCCTGAGTGAGGTAACTCAGACTCCCAAAGACAGACATGGTGTGTACTCACTCATAAGTGGATACTAGATGTAAAGCAAAGGATAATCAGACTGCAACCCACAGCTCCAGAGAAGCTAGGAAACAAGGAGGACCCTACGAGGAACACCTGGATCGCCTTGGGAAGGGGAAACAGATGAGAGCTCCATGAAGCCTTCATCCAGTAACTGATGNAAGCAGATGCAGAGATCCACAGCCAAGCACCAGACCAAGCTCCAGGAGTCCAGTCGAAGAGAGGGAAGAGGAATTCTATGAGCAAGGGGCATCAAGATCATGATGAGGAAATCTACAGAGACAACTGCACCAAGCTAGTGGGAACTCAGGAACTTTAGACCAAGAGCTGTGGAACTAGCATGGGACTGGACTAGGCACTCTGAATAAGTGAGACAGTTGTGTAGCTTGGTCTGTTTGAGAGGCCCCGGGCATTGGGATCAGGAGCTATCATGGGTGCATGAGATGGCTTTCTGGAGCCCATTATCTATGGTGGCATGCCTTGCTCATCCTTGATGCAAGGGGGAGGGCCTTCACCCTGTCTCAACTGAATGTACCAGGTTTTTGCTCACTCCCCATGGGAGGCCTTACCCTTTTGGAGGAGGGGATGGGGAATGGTTGGCGGGGGAAGGTAAAGGAATGCAGGAAGAGGGATGAGAGGGGGATCTGAGGTTGGTATGTAAAATGAATAATTTTTTTTAATAAAAAAAGAAACCCTTAATCTACACAGTGACAGAGATATTATGTATTATGACAGAGACCACTGTCTGTTTCTTTCTTTCTATTTTATTATTCACTGGGAGCCACACTTCTGCACTAAATGATTATATTTGGTTTTAAAATTCACCATCACAACTAGGTTCACTCTAATTAGAATGGGGAGGGGCTGTTTGCTTGCTTTGGTTTGGGTTTTTTTTTTGTTGTTGTTGTTGTTGTTGTTTAAGACAGAGAAAGACATGAAGCTGGGTTGGGGGAGGATCTGGGAGGACGTGTGGGAGGAGAAAGAATATGATCAAAATATATAGCATGAAAAAAAGCACTTAAGGAAAATAATCAGATTTCCAAGTTTCCCCTCCTCTCTGTTTTAATGTGAGGATATTTCTTCTAGTCCCTTTACAAACATTTTGTCAATCCTAATAGAATTTTTAATATAAGCCATTTTCAAAAGGAAACCCAACCCAAAGAACTCATGTATTCAGGATCCTAGGAGGTATATACCAGAAATGTCCTGTCTTCTTTCTTTTCATCTTTCTAAATATTTTATGTGCTTTGTGAACTTCAAACATAAGCACTTTATCCACACTCCTGTCATCTCTATCCTTCCAACTCCTCCCCTATCTTTTCTCTCCTTCCAAACTCATGATCTCTTTGTAAAGCTTTATTGTTACATGCATATGAACACACACACATACACACACACACATGCACCCATACACACACATGCGCACACACACACACACACAAACACACACACACACATATACCTAGTGATTTCATGTAGCATGGTTTGTATTTACATGTGTTGTACAGGGCTGTCTGGAAGTTTCTAGAGCAATGATGCTGTCACCATTGCTTNTTTTGATAACAGTGAAGATGTGAGCATTGGGAAGATGTAGGAAACTGCCCAGAGTCAAACAAAAAGACNCTAGATAACATCTGAAACTGACTTCAAGGATACCTTTCATCAATTCACTTTATATGTTAACATTAATGGACATTGTGATGTTATCCAGAATTTGTGAACAAAAGTTCTTAAAGAATCGGGACCGTCTACTGGGCCTTCAGCAAAGATTACAGGATTATAACCTCAATGACTGTAGGGAGTTTGGAATGTTACAAGTACTAAGACAAACTATCTTGTGCTATCTTTAGCTTCCTAAATAGCTATTTATTGTTTTGGTCTGTTTGTAGATAACATACTTGTGAAGATTATGTAAATCCTTCACAATGCACAAAAGGACAGCTAGCTCTACCAAGCAGAAGTTAAGAATAGAATCAGATCACATCTGAGGCCCATAGCAGAGATTTCCACACTTTGCTTTAACCCACCCACCTAATGCCTCAACCAAAGCATTTGAAAGGTGCCTTGACTTGTGACTCCTTTGCTCTGTTCCTGTAAAACCTCATCAAACTGTTACTATTTTGGAACATGGAGCTTGGTGTAACATGAATCTGTGTTCCCAGGTTGTGGTCACTCATATTGGCTCATAAAAATACCCACTTCTTGTTTCTTTTGAGGTGAGAGCTGTGATTTTTGCATCAGCAACTTCTAGGATCTTGATATATATTATTTTTCTCAAGCTTTACTTGTGAAGAGTCTTTCACCATCCTGAGCCATCCTGCTTGCAGAGTGAGTGCTCTTACTGCGATTTCCAATAGTCGCCTTTGACACTTGCCTCTGAAAGAAGGAAATAATGAGGAACTCTNAATGCCAAAAGGTCCTCCAGAACATACTTGATGCAGCTATTTGAAATGAGTCAGAGGCCCTGCTGTGTAAATATTTCATAGCTCTAAAGTAAGCTCTATGTAAATATTTCAAGGCTGTCTTTGTGTAATATAATTGCATTTAAAGTGAAAATGCATAAGTATACGTACCAATAAATCCATACACATCAATCTTTACCCACTTGTAATGTATAGTTGTCTGCCAGCCACTCCCAGTTACTGGCAGATANAGGAAGTATTGTGTGAATCTTCACTGGGATTGTGGTGGAGAAGTGACAGGTCCTAAAATATTCTACTAGTACTCTGTCTGTAACTCTGCTATTGTCCCACTGCCAATTAAAGCAAGAAACAGAAGCAGCAAAAAGAGAAAGGAAAATATAAGCCAAGGTGAAAATGAAAGACACTATGAAATATTTTCCACAGTTAAAATGTGCTACGCTTAGTGGTGTACAGCTGTCATCCCAGAACTCAGGAGACTGAGAGAAGAAAGATTACAAGTTTGATACTAGCCTGAGCTACATAGCAAGGTCAAAAATATATGTCCCCAGAAGGTCCAAACTAATGAATTATTTATTATTTAGTGACAAAATGTAGAAACCAAATTTAGTTGTACAGGGGAAGATGAAACAAAGGATGTTAAAGGTAAGCAGAAACAAGGGCTGCTGAAGGGAGGATTTGGGAAAAGGATCTCAATGATATACAAGACAGGCAGTGGGTTTTAACCACATTCTTCATCATAATCTCACTGCTATTGGCTTCCCATTCTTTCCTTCTTAACTTTCCTCAACCTACAAGGTTGTGGAATACAGCTACTTTCAGTTTCATTTTGTTCTTTTAATTTTTCTTTCCCTGCCAAAAATATTTGTGATAGTCCTCTTCACATATACCCTTCTTTTACTTAAAGTAAATAATGACAGGACTCCATGGGTTGCAGCTTGAGTTTTTTCTCATCACTCAAATACTATTGAGTGGTGACTACAGAAGTGACATTTGCCAACATTCCCTAAGGAGCAAGATGAGCAAGTCACAAGCCACAGGATATCCGTCATCCATACATCAGGTCTCCTGGCTCAGATATCTGTTACTANGATTCTAAGACCTACCTGAAAGGGAGATCATATACAGATCTTAAAACACCATCAGGTGATTCTGAAAATGTGGAACAACATCCTTTTCACTATTTCTGTCATTAAATGCAAACAAAACAGGAGTGCCATTTAAAAAGCAAATATAAGAAGACACCAAAAAGTCTAAGGAAGGCAGAATATCTAGGGGCCTACCTTAGCTAGTTGTCAGTGAGATAGAATATCCAAGAAAAACACACTTAAAAGGAAAAAGGTTCATTTGGCTCACAATAGCAAAGATTTTAATCCAATGTCAGCAGGAACTATGACAATGGCTTCAAGTAAACACCATGTAGCAGGAATTTATGAGCTACACAAAATGGGTGCTGGGGTCTGGTCCTCATGATTTGAGTAGCAAGTTCTGTTGAATGCTAAACCATGCCCCTTTGTTTTATTTTTTAATTAATAACTGTCACTGACTAAAAACAAGCTATAAAAATTAAGTGTGCTATTACTTGATGTACCACCTAGTTATATCTGAAACTATTAATGATGTTCAAAGTTACAAAAATTGTGTTGTATTAGCAAACACTTTTGTGGTTAAAGCTACTTTGTAAAGAATAAAATAGTTGAAAACCAACATCTCTTGGAGAAAATTAACAGGTGTTTCTTCCTCTGGCTGGCCTCCAGAAAATTTATCTCCTAAATGTGAAATATGTTGGCAAACATCTGACTTTGTGTAGCTCCTCCTGATTTCAAATACCATTCAGCTGGTAGATTTCTAACATTTTGCTTTTATTTTTGTGGGTTTTTTTTTCATAGTTTTAATCATTCAATGTTGAAGAGTGATTCCTTACTCAATGAAGGCCTCCTTTTCATATTTAAAAGAAATGAGTNCCTTTTACAATGTGAGAAGAGTTAGATGATCTTAAGCAGTAGTTGGAGTTGACACGAGGGAATATGAGTCAGTTAAAAGGGCAATTGAATTATATGTATAGCTGTACTTCCAAAGCCTAAACCTAATAGTAGTACAAGCTGTAACTGCAGCTCAGGCAGGACAATTAGGTTATTTAAGAAGANATTGTCTCAAGAAAACCTAACAAAACCAAACACAGTCCATGAGATCTGTAAGGAAAAATGCTTAAAAGCACATGTCACAGTGATATGTTACTCAGTGACACTTCAGTAGAGGGTCTGAGAAAACTTTCTGGAAGGTGAAGGAGATGTTAAAGGACTTTCTCTGTGATTAATGAGACTTCAGAAATAGGCTGATAGTTGGCACCAGATTTTTATAGCCTGATTCCNCTAACTCTGGCAAACAAATAAGGGAACTGCTCTAGTTTGAATGATTCAGTTTTATGATGCAGTGTTTCAGCTATTGCTGCTCATTGATTCTCTCCCTGACCCTAACATTCTGTATGTGCCTAGTTTCCCAGTGTCAATCAATTGTGTTTCTTGACCTGAAAAGCCTGTCATTGTTTTCCTCTCCTCCTCTATCTCCTTCACCTCACCTTCTTCCTCTTCCCCATGCTCCTCTTACTACCCCTCCTTCTATTCTTCCTCCCTCTCCTGTAACTCCTCCCCCTTTTCCTCATGTCCATCTTCTTCCCCAAGCTCCTCCTCCTCCATCAACTCCTCCTTTTCCTCATATTTCTCTTTTGCCCCTTGCTTCTCCTCTTCCACAGACTCCCCCTCCTTCTCCTCCTATGTTCATCTTCCTCCTCTATTTTTCTCTTTTCTTCTTTCTCCTCAACCTCTTTGGGGATATACTGTTCTGAACATNCTGTGATGTTAGGTTGATGCNTGAACAGAACAATCTCCAATTCCATGAACTAGTTTTAAATTCCCATTGTCACAGCATCTTCGAGGGTCACATAAACCTTAAACTGATAAGGAAAAGATGCTAGGCTTGGTCTAGCCAGAAGACTGAAGAGCAGTTGCCTTGGTTTTCAAAATGATTATGCTTTCGGATTTTTCCATTTCTGGGGCTCACCAGAGGAGAAATATTCCTCTTTTATTTTTTTTTATCATGGGTCCATTGTTTATACTTCTATTGAAAGTTAGTGTATAATGTCTATTATTTTGAGATAACTGTAGGTGCAGAAGAAGTCATAATAAATAACACAGATACTATGAACTATTCTTGTTTTCTCAAAAAAAACCACAATATAGAATGAAGAATAAAATATAAGCGTCTATGCTCTACCATCAGAACCTCCTTTCTAGAAAGCCTTCTCTATATTCTGCCCATTCTAGCCAAGTCCNTTTTATCTTTCTATATACNATATATTAAGAATTTAAAATGTAAATATTTTTTGAGAGAATAGTGTTTATTAAATCTTAGGACTTTCAAGTCACACCCTATTTCAGGAAGTCAGGGCAGGAACTCAAGCAGGCTCGAACCTAGAGACAGAACTGATGGAGAGGCCACGGAAAGCTGCTGCTCACTAGCTTTCTCCTCGTTCCTTGTGCATCCTGATTTTTTAAAGCTATTTTTGATTTAGTTATTCATTTATTTTAAATATTAAAAGATAAAACCACAGTATATTAAAATTTTTAATGTAAATATTTAAATTTTTATTTTAAATATAAAAAGATAAAACCTTAACAATCCCATCATAATTGGACAAGGAAAACCAAAGGGAGCAAAAGAGACCCAAGAGAAGAAGGCATAACAACTAGAGACTCACTCATTCACAGATTCAAGAGTTATAATATATAGCAGTGCAACCATGGTGCAACCATATAGGCCCTGTACTTGCTGCTTCAGTCTCTGTGAATTCATATCAGCTTTGCTTAAGGGATTCAGAGGGTCTTGTACTCCTGGTGTCCTCCATCCCCTATGACTCCCACACTCTTCAGCCTCCTCTTCTTCAGGGTTCTCTGAGCTCTGAAGGGAGAGATTTGATGGAGACATCTCTTGAGAGCTGTGTATTCCAAGGTCTCTCTCCCTCTGCATATTGTCTTTTTGTGGGTCTCTGTATTTGCTCCCTTCTGTTGACAGAACAAGGNACCAATCTACGACTATAGCTGAATATCATTAGGGGTCATTTTACTTTTTTATTTGTTTGTTTAGACTAATAGAGTTTGGTTCTACCCTAGGTCTCTGGTCTATCAAATCTCTAGTTCTTGGTTACCCTAATAGTGTTGGGTATGGGTTCCAACTTGTGGAGTGGGTATGCAGACATTGGTTGGTTACTTCCACAAGCTTTGCATCACCATTGCCCTGACATATTTTGCAGAAAAGACAGCTTGTAGACCAATACAGCTGTATTGGTGCATACATTTCCATTTTGGTAGCAAGCAGAGTACCTTTCTTGTACAAAGATACTAGATTATGGGGGTGATGATTCTATGTAGGTACCACCTCAATCTCTTCATATTCAATGAGTTATTTATAGACAGCAACTTATTGTCTTGGCAACAGCCTGGGTTCTTTGGAATTTAGTAGGACCCCTTTGGCCAATAACACAATTGGGTATAACCCAGTCCTGCTACTGGGAGTTTTGTTTGGTGACAAGAGATAGCCAGTTGGGGCTCCATTTCTCTCATTATTTCGAGACTTCATTAGGAAGTTTGCATTACACTAGGTTTCCCTACTGCCCCTCATATTCCTCTGAATTCTTGCTGTCTCTTCCTGCATTCCCTCCCTCAACCCCATCTTCCTCACTTATCTGAGCTTCTCCCACTCCCCCTGCCCCACCCAGTCCACCAATAAAATCTATTCTATTTATTCCATCTAGGGTAAAAAATGTAAATCTTTTAAAATGTTTTTAACTAAAAACAGTTAATAAATTTTTTGAAGCACATATCACAGTTCTTGTGTTAAATAAGAACTGTGGTTTTCATAATTTGAAAGAATCTTTGCTTTTCCAAAAGTTGCACAGACTATACTTTATTTTAAATTTTATAATCAATTTTGAATGAAAAGTTTGAGGCTTATGCAAGGTTCATCTTTACTGCCCTTGGTTGTCAGCTGCATCAGCATAATTTGTTGAAAGGTTGTTTTGCAATATAATTTCATGAGGCAGGTATAGACATTGTCCCATATGGCCTCCCATGAATCCTCCATTTAAGTAGATAAATCATTTTTTTTTTGCTCCTTATATCCACTGTTCATTATTGACAATGTGAGATTAGGAACAATGTCCTCCATCCCACCAAGTAGCTCTACTAAGAATCCTGCAGTCACTGAACTCCTCTGATATGACTTAGGGAGAAGGTCATCTCATTAGTGTCTGGAGGGAGGAAGGGAAGTAAGTCCTGATTCCTGAGGGGCCTTTTAGTGGTGCTTCTTTGGCATGCTTTCTATGTCTCTCGATGGCCTTAAGTATCTTGGCTTCCTTTTCAGCTTTGTCTAACAACATCCTGGTGGGTGTTCTGAGTGCCTCCTCACAGTCTGCTTGGGCATGAAGTCCATATTTGCCTCTCAAATGTGGGAGTGTTGAGAGGTGGGCTGTCATTTCTTCAGTGCCATTTGATTGCATGGAGCAAATACTTTTCAATTATTTTCTTCTGCTATTAGGCTTATATTTTTACATCAGATATTAATCAAAAGAAAAGCCAGTAATTTCACTGATCTGCACTGAAGGTCTTGCTGTGCATAAGTTGTGGGTCTTCAGGTCATCAGTGTTCAGTGTTTATAGATGGTTGGATTATGGGCTTTGACTTCATTAGAAGGTTAGTCCACTGATGACTCAGCCCAATGGACCAAAGGAGGGTCTTAGAAAATGTTCTCGTTAGGGACTGGTTGGCTCTTAGTGTGTGTCCTTAAAAATATTGGTTATTCTTACCTCCTCCTTTCCACATTCAAGAGAGAAAATTTAAGTTTTAAATCTAAGTTGTTAAGTAATAATAGCAGAAATGACACTATAAAAGTAAATTTTATGAAAATTAAACACTAGCCAAAAAAATCTATCAGGGAAATGAAAATAGATTCTAACAGGAAATTTTGAGCCAATAAATAAAAATGAAAGCATATTATGTTCAATACAGACCATTTATAATTTGATAAAAATCCATTCATTCTTAGGTGGAATGAATGCAGACCAGAATCAATGATAAAAATCAGATAAAACACAAAGCCCTTCTATGTAAAGGGCAGACAGCTGCTCAAGCACTAAACTGTGAAGTGCTAAGACTTTAGATAAAGGTGCATTCAGGAGTCCTCTGACCTCTGGGGCTTTTCTCTGGCTATATTTATTGCATGTGTTGATTTTAGGAGAAGACAGGAGAACAAGAACCAAAATCCACCTGGGCAAGAAGAGGCTGAGAGAGGGACCTTTTGACTTGCTTCCTATGTCAGAGAACACATTGGATTTATGGGTATCTAGGTATGAAATTCACCCAATTCCTGTAGCTTTTAAGTGAAATTTTGCAAAGATAATGCTAAGATGGAAACATNTCAAAAGCAGGGTTTGCCCGTCCACGGACCAGCAAGATTCGATAAATTTNTGAAACAATAATTGTAAAATGCTATGCACTTCATGTTGAATCAAAAAGAGAAGGAAAAACATGAAAATGGTAAAGCTTTGTTTTTATGTATGTGTGTGGTTGGTAGTGCATGGTTGATAGTGCACGTGTGTGCATACATACAATTGAATGCAAAACTAAGTAAAAACAAGTAAAAAAAATGCAAGAAAGAGGTCAGAGTAAAGGTGGGGTCTTAACTTGCTTCTGTTGGTTTTGAAGAGGGAAGAGTGTCATAAACCAAAAAATGAAGACAGGCATTAAGTGCTTAGACAGATAAGAAAGAAGGTTATTTCACCCCTAGAGTCCCAGAAAGAAACCCAGCCCTGCTGACAGTTTGTTACAGGTCAGTGAGTNCCATGTTACACTTCTGACCTTCAGAACTGGGAAAGAATAAATCTGTTTTGTTTTAAGCTACCAAAATTCTGGCAATGTGTTACAATAGCCACAGAGAAGGAACACAATGTTACAGAAAACATTAGTAATGGAGACTTGCAAATTCAGCCCAAATGTCATGGGTAGATATGCTGTCAACATGAGACAGAGGACCTTCAGGTTTGTACCTTCAGATCTAGTTGCAAACAGAAGTTTCTTAGAGTAAAGAAGGCACTAACAGAGCAAAAAATATAGTGAAGAGGACTATATAATAGTAAAGTACATATTTAAAATATTATTAAATATAAAAGCAGATGGCAATGGTGGCTTATGCCTGAAATCCCATCACTAGCTAAGGCACATGGTTTCCGTGGGTTTGAGGCTAGCCTGGACTGAATAGTGTGTCAAAATGCTCTGTGTGTGTGAAGGGCTGGGGATTATTTGATGACACGTGTTTGTAACACAATCCTAGACACTTTCTCTCCTTCATGAACACAGAATTAATGCTTTTGAAAATGATATAAGGTATTCTAAAACTAATGAATACTTAAATTGTCATTGTTTTATCATTTTTGCTCTAGAGAAGATTAATATTCTACTTTATAATATCTATATCTGTGTCTTTCATCTGCCATCTATCTATCTGTCTTCCATCTACCTAATATCTACTGTCCATTCAAAAGTCTCCCTTACCTGAAAGGGAGTAAGAAATAGTTTGTTCTTGAATAAATTTGAATGACCAGGGTCTGGGANCACAGGGCCCAAGTTTTCCCAAACAACATGCTTCCATGAGGAATAGATTATATGAAGTTTCATATTTAAAAAACCAAAAAGTAATCAATAAGACATTTTCAAATACACTGCATTGTTAGGAAGGAACATCAGGCAGGCAGATTACAGCAAATTGGGACAATTTCTGCAATAGATTTCAAAGCTATCTGTTGGTATGCTTAGATTTCTGNTGGAATAAGCTAGCGGCCTGTTGAAGTAATATATTCGTAAACGTTTTATCTGGTTGTCACAAGGTGTTCAGTCAGACACAGAGATGGGCAATGAATGCTACAATTAAAGGAAGGAGCTAAGGCAGCTCAAGATGATTTAGCTGTGTATCTGCAGCATTCTAACTCTTCACAATCATAGTGTTTTAATAAAACTGGAAATGGTAGTGCATGACTTTAATCCTGCACTTGGGAGGCAGAGGCAAGTAGAGCTCTGTGGTTTAGAGGCCAACCTGGATTATATAGTGAAGCCCTATATTACAACACACACACACACACACACACACACACACACACACACACACTAAACAAACAAACAAACAAACGGTGCTCTCATCAGTCAACGGAGCTTGTAGGATCCTTAATATGCCTGGGTTTTGTTTTGTTTTTCTGGGAATTTTGGTTCAATGCTAAGGTAATATAATAGAGGTACAATTACAGGCAAGAACCTGATTTAAAATACACTTGCAAAGGAAAATGTCCCCATTTAATTATTGTGTGAGTTAAGGCAAGTACACCAAAAATAATTATATATTATATATACTGAGGATTGTGGGTAGAAAACAATGAATTCAAGGGATGTGAAACAAGGGAAGCTCATGTCTTCCTATAATAAAGATGAGAAAGAGAAGCCTTCTTTAAGAGGCAGGGGCAGAGAGAGCTCTCAGGACATACAGTTTTAAAACAGAGGCAAAGGGCAATTAAGGACAGGTGGGGTCAGGAAAGATCTTGGTAAACTGTAGAGTCTTTGCCATTTGACAATGACCAGATCATTTTCTAAGTCTCCATTTCTGTGTCTCTAAAATAAAGGAGTTGCTCACAGTAAAGATAAAGATCAATCAAATTATATAATTTATTATTCAGTCATAAAATTCAAATAACAATAAGACATGAAGTATGTGATTATATTGGCTTTTGCTCATTTAAGCAACTGAATAATTTACAGATGTAATTATCAAGTAGGGAAAGGAGAAAAGTTCAAAGAAACAAAAATTGAGTGTCTTTTTAATGTAATAACAAAGCAGCTCAGCATTTGCCTTCATGGTTGGCTGGGTGTGAATACCTTAATAGGTTAAGACACTCATGCATTCTGGCCCAGCCAAGCTGCTCTGTTAAAAGCCACTCAAGTGGTATCCCTTGGTGCTAGAGATGAAGCCAAAATTGTTCTTTTAGCTGTGACCTTTGGAAAAGAAAAGCTTTGTGTTGATGGCAATGGGGGAAATAAAGGATTATTCTAATTCCCACTTATTAAAATCACAATGTCGCCATTCCCAGGGAAGGAGAAAGTGGAGAGGACACACTGTCTGTGGTGTTTTCTTGTTTGTATATGAGAACCTAATTCTATTTGGTGAATAATAATGGGTGCAATTAACCAATTTGGGTACTGAGTACTTGTCTCATAAACTAAGCTGCAAATAGCTCTGGTATCTGACAACAATTTTAGAAAGAAAAAATGTCCTTGTAAGGCAGCATTTGGTTGCCTAACATTTTTAAAACTCAGCTTGAAAATCAAACTAAGTTGAGTGCGTTTGGCTGTCACTGATACAGCACTTGCTGTCTTTTTAAAAAAATGCTTTTTTCAACACTAGAAGTGCATTCATTGAAGATTGCTGGCTGGGTTTCACAGTTAACTCACAGTTTACCACACATTGTTATATCTTTTGAAATTCCAAATGAAAGTCTGTGTTTGCTTTTTATATCTTACTGAAATCATATTGCTTAGGGAAAGTAATTTCAACTTAAAATAAGCTATGGTACACCACATGAAATATGAATTTGCATCTATTAACTTTCTACATATATGGTGTCACAGTCTGTGAGCAGTCTGGAGAGGAAGAGGGAGTCAAACACTGACCTAAATCCTGGCTTAATGTGTTCTTAGCCTTTCAAATGCNTTGGTATACAGAGTCCATGATTAGGATGGGACCATCAGATAGGAGAGGAAGTCTCTGGCTTTGATGTCTGAGGAATACAGGCTGGTTAGCTGGTATACTTACAAAGTTCTGTATAAACGGAACAAAATGTCAAAATAAAATGTAGTGTAAAGCTNTCTGACAGCATGCTATTTCTGATAGATATAAGGAGGACAGCGGAAGGTATTTAAAATTTGTTACAGAGATTATTTTGTTTAATTGGCCAAACACAGGGTACCATACTTTCTTGNTTTTTATTGCATGAAATATCATGTGCACATTATGACAAGTGTCGTGCATCTGAACAGCAGAGAAGGCCATGTACACACTACACACACAGGCAGCTGGACTATAATGGNCAGCATCAGCCAGCTCTGCTGTTACTCATCTGTAGAGGAGGATTTACTTCCTTATTCAATCGTAAAATCAAAGATTCAAACTTAAGAATAAAAAGATGGAGAAAAGGAACACACACTCCAAGGAGATATTCTTTCTCTTATTTGTCCCCATAAGTAGGATTAGAGAAGTGACCAAGAAGGATCATAAACCTAATAATGTTATGTTAAAATATCATGTGTTTCATTCTTTAGAATCTTGGAGGACATACGACAAAATCAGTTTGCTTTAGCTAACATCAATGATCATTAATTCTTTGATAAAACTGTGTAAGAGAGAGAGAGATGCAAAATAGTGTGCTTTAGATTTATTCAGTGTCACTAGTAAATGAAAGGTGAGTGAAAATGGAAGTCAGACAATGGATGAGCAGCTCAACACACAGCAGGCCTGTGTTTGGAGGGAAAACCCCATGAGTTCTCTATAAGAACAGAGCTCACCATGTATCTGGGATAGTTATAGGGTAGGGAGCAGGTAAGAGTTGGCAGCTCTTTTTCAGTCTACAGTTGGCCATTGCCAGGGGTAATCATCAATTTTAAGAATGCTAGGTGCTAGATAAACAACTTGTTGCTGGTCATTACTGGGAGTCCCTAAGATGAGGCAGTCAAGAATCTAGGGAAATAAGTTATTAGAGTTCAAGAAACAAAATTACTATAGTTACTGAAATTGTCACATTCGACAAAGGGAGGAGTTATACAAAATTGTGTGGCCTTGACTAACATTTGAAGCTTATTCCAGTTTGCTTTCTGTTGCTATGATCAACACCACAACCAACAGCAACTTGATGAGGTAAAGGGTTATTTCATCTTACATCTTACAGCATATTATGGAAGGGAAATCAGGGCAAGGACTTGAAGCAGAAATGGAATCAGAGGCCATAAAGGAATGCTGCTTACTGGCTTATTTTCCATGGCTGGCCCAGCCTGCTTTCTTACACAGCCCAGGATTACCTGCTNGGCCACCCACAGTGGGCTGTGCCTTCCTATATCAATCATTAATAAGGAAAATGCTCCACAATCATGCCTTACAAGCCAATTTGGTGGAGACAGTTTTTTCACTCAG
>LZPO01008669.1:0-12033 GCA_001675575.1 Neotoma lepida | reverse complement strand
AAAAAAAAAGAGTTGCTGTGGTCACAGTGTCTCTTCACAGCAATAGAAACACTAAGACAGAAGTATTCTCAAGTTCATTAAGAATCTCACCTGAGAACTATGTTCTCTCTTGAATTGATGCTGGTTCTCCTTAGAAACAACTTACACTGGAGAAGGCACAGAAAGGATGGGATTGAACCTGTCCCCAGCTGTCCTTAGATAAGAGTTCTGGGTCATAGAGATGCTACAAGTCATTCCTCCCCAAAATATGGAAGTCATGGTGTATAACACACTTCCCCTTCATATTATCTTTCTTCCCTTACAGACAAGTATAAATTATCATGCTGTTGTGTAATATTTTCCTCTGAGATTGAAACATTCCATCCTGCAGGGGAGGTCTTTAAACAGGAAGGTNAAAAACTCAAAAAAATTTCAGGAAATCCCAGATACTGACCAGATTCACTAGGCCCCTCCCTGCCAGAGCAAGCAATAAAGGCTAAGAGTCCCTCTCAGACAAGCCAAGCTGCAAAGAATACTCAGAGACCAGACCTGGAAGAAGCAGACATCAGCCAAGCCTAGAAGAGGTTTAGACCAACTGAGGCAACTNGAAAGGACACTCTCCAACCTGTTGAGCTGCCTNCATTCTGTGCAGTATGCTCTGGGGTTCCCAGCTTTGTGAGCTGTCACCCATGCTGGGGTGGGCTTTGATGACGCAACTGTCTTTGAGTCATTTCTGCTCTTGTAAGTAACACCTCACTCATATTTCTGAAAGTAAATCCAATGAAATCATGGTTTACCACATTAGACTTTGGTCATATCCATCTGTAGTTTGCTCTGTTGTGAGCTCCCTATCTGGGGTGAGTAGGCATGTGTGTTGTGTCTCCCCAGGAAAAGTTTTGGCACACAACACTGATAAGTTTTGAATCCCCGGTTGCTGTGTTCCTCCACTGCTGATGCAATAAGCCAAATCAAACCGAATTAATAGATCCAGATTTAATAAACAGGGCAATGCAAAACAGAGAACTTGGGGGTGGCTCTCAGGAAGGCAGGAGACAGAACATGAGAACACATGTGGGCTGGGTTTTAAATAGCTGGTAAGCATGGTCCTGGGCATCCCTCAGGGAGGAGCCACCAATGGTGAACTTTCTGGTATGGGGCAGTATCTAGGGAGAGAGAGAGGTAGGACTTCCACCTAATCAAACATGTACTACCCCTTTAATCCACAAGATAAAAGCTTCTGTTAGTATAATAGGCAAGTAAAAACCTAGCCTTTATTTATAGCCAGAATGCTTTTTAAAAATGAGATGTTTTATGTTATTTTATTAGCTTACAATTGATTTTTTCCCCTCAGACTTGGCAATGCAAGACATAGTCAGTAGCTTTTTTTTTTTTTGTTTTCTTGTTTTGTTTTGTTTTGTTTTATTTTTGGTCAAATGTTATTATTATTAATGGTGATAGGATTCCACAGTGTCCCTTTGTGATTAGTGAACAGAGACACAGAGGCAGTACTTCTCTTTCTCTAGTCACTCACAGATCACTGGTGAAAACTCCTTTGTCCCAGGATGGTTATCAGACTGAAGATTACACCTACAGATGGGAGCAGAGGTTTGTATGAGCATGAGTGGACTGATATAGGTGGGATAAATGTACATTTGGTCTGATTGAAAAGAAAATCCAGGAAGAGATTTTGCTGGGCTGGAANATATTAAATAAGTGAAGAGAGAGCTACAGCTCCACTCAGAACAGGAGGATATGTACAAAATGAGCAAGGATATTCATTGGAAATGGTGGTCACTGAAGGAGACCCCTTCAAAGCAAGGGCTTCCCCTGGACCCCAAATTAGGCACAAATCACACCCAGACACCTGTTTTCACAGACANATCTTTTATTAAGTGGGGAAGAAAAGTTAAAGTGACTGCTTCTGACTCAGGCAGAAAACAGCAGCAAATAACCTTTGCAGGTGTAAATTTTAAGAGGAAGAAAACGGGAGGTCTGTGTTAGAATGGGCTAGGATGTGGTTTTAAAGGAGATAGGGCCCAAGGGAGAAAAGGAAGGGAACAAGGGAAAGGGGGCAGGGATATTTGTCCCAGAGGGACAAAGGACTGCATCTGGATAGAAAGGAAACAGACATGGTGTTAGGGTCAGAGAGAAGTCCCATAAAAGACCACCAGTCATGTATTCAATCAGCAAGGAGGTTTATTATACCCAACATATTGGAGTGGCAAATGATGACCCCCAGAAAAGTTCACAGTCTCCTTTTAATCAAGGTTAGGGGAATTCTTGGGAGAAGGGATTAGCGTGGGGGCTGATTGGTGGAGGGAAGATTAGTCTGGGGGCTGATTGGTGGGGGAAAGATTAGTCTGGGGACTTATTGGTGGGAGGCTCTAGTGGTTAGGGACTTTCCAGAAGCAGGATAGGGAAAGCTATCTTTAGCTAGCAAAAGGTTGTGGGGTGCCTGCTGAGCTAGCAGAAGGCTATGGGGCAGCTGCTGATTGGTTGACTCTGAGTTGTGGTCTTCACAAGAACTGTTTGCTCAGCTCCAGCTAGTTCCAGCAAACCTAAACTAAGGCCTGGTTTCTGGCAAGGGCTATTAGAAACCTGTTNATAATTTTTTTACATCCAATAAACCTCTCCACTGATGCAGAAATCTAAATCACCAAATCAGACCAAATTACAAAAAGCCCCAGTTTAATGGATAAAGCATTCCTAGGTGATTCCCTGGCCCCTCAGAGAAGAGACCTAGACAAGAGACTGGAAGAACCATGTGTCTGTTTTCCGGGATGCAGCTTAAAAACCCAGAGGGAGTGATTTTGAGCCTCTCTGGGGGAGAAGCCGTGTTTGGCAGGCTTTGAAGGGGCGGGTTCAGTGTAGCCTGTATTCCAAGGCAGTGTGCGCTCCCTGTGCCAGGCTGTGCATGAGTCAGGAATCCAGGTAGCACGAGGTGAGGTGTAGGTAGCACCAGGGCTGGAGCATGAGCCATGCCGGAAGCAGGGCCAGTGATAGGGCACTGAGCTGGAGCACTGCCCCAGTGGCTGTGGCTCTGGAAGTGGAACCCCCCTGGTAGGAACCAGCTGGTGGACATTGTGTGGCAGCCGGGAAATGCCTGCGCAGAGCAGGATGTCAGGGTTGAGGTGGAGCTCCCACCAAGTACTTGTCATGGCTCTAGTCTGGCTCCCCGACTCTGTCACGTGGCACATAGGCAAATGATTTATAAAGGTAAAGGGGCAAACCTTGTGTTAGGATGAGGTGTTTAATTTTAATTGGGCATGTTAATTAGGTGAACTAAAGGAGGTTTTTGATTGTTGAGGTAGTCAGCCTCAGGAGGAGGAAGTGGCTAAATACGGGAATAGACTTTGGTGACTAGCTTCAGGAATATAATTCAACCATTTGTAGCAAGGCAGAGGGAATGGGAAGAATGGCAAGGCTTGCCAGAGCCACATGATAAAATAGGTTAGTGTCCCTTNAGTGACATACCTTTTAAACTAAAATCAGGATCCCCAAACTTCAAAATGCTGGACTATAGGAAAGAAGTTTCAGTCCTTAAGATTAAAATGGAATAGGTTTTCAAGAGTCAAGTAAAAGTCAAACATAAGTGGTGATAGTGAATGTAAGAGTTGTATCCATCTGAACATAGGGGCTTAAAAGAACGGAAAGATGAGGCTTGAGAGATCTTGAAGATGAGCATGTAANCCTGAGGACATACACAGCTCAAGGCAGACATCTCTCATTCTGTTTCTGATGACTTGATTTCATGTAGAAAGCTCTATCTCTTGAGCTTTTGGGTTACTCATTCTCCTCCCTCACTATTCTCTAACAGCTGTCTATATTCAATGGTCCACACACCCTTAGAGCCTCCGATGTTAGTCAGTTGTCGAATGAGGGTCAAATGAGGATATAAGTAAGTGAATGTATGCATTTAGGTGCCATGTTATTGTCTCCTGGGGTAAAGTATATTTATTATTTTTTATCATAACATTTTTAAAGTTCTTCATATACCTAATTCACTGTTGTTAATGAATGGGTTACAACAAAAGATAGCAAACATCCTATCATTTCCCTTTTTAGTCAGTTGCCCTTCATATTAGACAAGGCAGTAGCTGGTCTATTTTCTTCTAATTTTCTGTTCCAAACTTCCTTCTAGATGAAAATGTGTGTACACTGTATCAGTAGTTGATTCCTTTTGACTGGTAATGGTTCAAACAGCAGAAGTATTCTACACTCTCAAAACAACACATTATCTGCACTCCAACAGAATGAGGTTAGCTTTTTCCCTTTATAGTGATTAGGAGTANAATTGTATAAACTTTCCATGTATGTGAACATATGTCTTCAGTACTATTAACAAAATACCTCAGAATGTGATTGCTCAGAAGCACAATGAGCATATGTTTAATGCCACGGGAGATGCCAGGCTGTTTTCAGAGGATCTGGCCTATTTTCACCCCCTACACCAACAAAGGATTCTGGGATGCCTTGTACCAAAGTCAACACTTGTTTATTTGCCCCAATTCTTTCTTTTAATGTGGGAGCACTGTGATAAATTTGTATCCATATCTTTGCTGTGCTCACTTGCTTTCTGCAAAGCTGCTTTGGTGAAGCATTTATTCAAGTCATTCACTCTTTTCTGCTGGGTCTTCTGTGCTCTGGATGAGTTCTGAGAGTCCTTAATGAGGCCTGAAATGAGCACATTGTGAGGCTGTGATTTGCAAGTGTCTCTCACATGCTGACTATATCTTTTTGTAAAAATATCTTTCAAAATTTACAAGCTTTCAAATGTTGATGAAGTCCAATTTATCAATTTCCTCTTATCTGTTGGGTATGTTTAAGAACTATTTCGAATGTGTTGATATTTTCACTGAAGACTTAATGGTTATAAGTTGTACATTGAGTTTATGCTCTCTTGTTAGTCTGAGTTTGAGATGTGGTTTATTCTGCAGAGCAGACATGATCAGATGCTGCCGCTTCATTTCATAGCTACACTTTCCCATTGAAATATCTTTGTAATCTGTGTCAAAATTCAACCAACCTTGTTCTGTATTTCTCTATGGAAACTTTGCTCTTTTGAATATATCTGTTAGACTATCATCTGGTTAACATTACAGTGTTGAACTTTTAAAATTAAAGAATGCATCAAATCTTCATAAACAAGATGACTTCCTGTTCTTTTTATACTAAATTTATTTATTTATTTTACATTCCAACCACAGTTTCCCCTACCTTCTCTCCTCCCATCCCTCCCCCTGACCCCCACTCTACACTCCCTACCCTATCCATTCCTCCTCTGTTTCTCTTCAGAAAGGGGCAGACCTCCCATGAGTATCAACAAAACATGGCATATCAAGTTGCAGTAAGACTAAGCTCCTTCCCTTGTATTAAGGCTGGGCAACGCAATCCAGTATGAGGAGTAGGTCCTCAAAAGTCAACCAAAGCCTTAGCAACAGCCCTTGCTCCAACTGTAGACCAAGCTACTACCAGCTCTCACTACTTTCACAAGTGGACCAAGTTACACAACTGTCACATATATGCAGAGGGCCTAAGTCAGTCGCTTGCAGAGTCCCTGGTTGTCAGTTCAGTCTCTATGAGCTTCTATGAGTCCAGGTTNGTTTATTCTGTGGNTTTTCTTGTGATGTCCTTGACCCATCTGTTTTCTATGATCCTTCCTCCCTTTCTTCAGCAGGATTCTCTGTGCTCAGCCTGATGTTTGACTGTGGGTCTTTGCATCTGTTTGCATCAGTTGCTGGATGAAGCCTCTCTGATAACTACTGGGCTAGGCACTAATCTATGAATATAGCAGAATATCATTAGGATCATTACACTGACATTTATTTTTCTCCAGTCCTGTTTGGTTCTTTTCTGGGTCTCTGGGCCATCCAGGCTCTGGGTCCTGGCACTCCAGGCATGTTAGAGGTGGGCTCACTTTGTAGCATGGGTCTGAGGCTGGATCAGTCATTGGTTGATCAGCCCCACAATCGCTGTGCCATCCTTACCCGGCACATCACTTAGGCACATCACTTTATATGTTATAATTGAGTTGATTTTCTATGGAAAGTATGAATCCTGCCGTTGACCTATATGAAGGTCAAAGAGGAACAAACTTTAGATTAGTCTTCATTTGTAGGCCTTTGGGGGACAATTGAGATCTAATGAATCCCCAGTCTTCATTGAAGAAGTTTCTAAAACTCTCCATCTGTCTGTGGTGATTTCTGTAATCCTGTGTTTAGCTTCCTTCAGAAAGACATTTCCATATTTCATTCATGTTTGCATCAGTATCCCTTACCTTGACATTCTGTTGTTTTTGGTGTCATTTTATTTTGTGATTTGACTCCTATCTCATTTTTGTGTGGAAAGACAATTTGAATGAAGTGCCACATCCCGTGTCATTCATTAGCATCTTCAATTAATTTTTAACATTCATTTCACTATTGAGCTCTATTAGCTTGTTTTCTTAACCTACATTCACAAATAAAATTTCAAGTCCATAGTCAAATAGAACTTATTTCCCTATTCTTGGTTTTTTTTTCTTGTTTTAAAAAATATTTAAAAAAATTTAAGTGTATAAGTATTTCGCCTCCATGTATGTATGTACCATGATTGTGCCTATTGTCTGCAGAGGTTAGAAGAGGGCGCTGGATCTCCTGTAGTTGTAGATGGTTGTGAGCTTCCATATAGGTGCTAGGAACTGAATCTGAGTCCTTTACAAAAGCAGCCAGGGCTCTTAACTGCTGATCCATCTCTCCAGCCCCTCTTGGTTTCTTTTTAAATTCCCTTATGTTGAAAGATTATTCCTTTTATGTTTCAATCCAATTTAAATTGGTTGATTTTTTTTCCTGTTTTATACCTTGTTAAATGATGTATTTGTACTTAAAAAAATGAATGTATACTGATACTATTTGTAGGTAGAGCATTTTATAAACACACACCAGTTAATGGTCACTGTTGATTAAGTTACTCAGTGTCCCTAATGTTTATCTTTCTACTTACCATACCTATTATCAAAGGTGAATGTTGAGGTTTCCAGGTTGTATGGATTTTCTATTTCTCTATCCATTTCTATCTATTTTGCTTAGTATGTTTTTAAGTGTTGTTGCTAGGTACATGTACACTTAACATCACAATATCCTCAGTGAATTTTTATTTTAGCATCTCATTGTGGATCTCCTAGTTTCTCCTAATAACCCCTCTGATATTTACTTTGTCTGAGGTGAATGTAGGCACCGTCTTTCTCATGTTAGTATTGAATAATGTGTCCTTTCCTATTCTCTTACTTTTATATGCCATTTTATGTTTTAAGCAGACAGCATACAGAGTATAATTTGCTCCTTTAAAAAAATCTAATTTGATACTTTCTGTCCTTTGGCTTATTGTTTAGACCACACAAATTGCCTACATAATGCCTTTTCACCTCAATAATTTTGCTACTTTTTAAAATTAATTCTTTCAATTAAAACATTTGTGTTCCCCTTTTTGTGCATGAGTTTGAGTATTTGATTATTTTAACATGTTTTTCCTGATGGGTATTTTATTCCTTATAGTGGTTCCTTTTGAACTAAATTATGAATGCCCACTTTTCATAAATTTTGTGTTACTGCCTTATTACATAAGGAATTTTCTTATCATTTACATTAGGGAATTATTAGGAGAAAGGTGATACTTCGTATTTGTTGAAATATTGCTGCTGTCTCTTGTTCTCTAATTCTAATGCTTCTCACTTCTATCTCATACTTTCCTTGGCCTGAGTAGATGCTGGAGCACTTCTCCTTTAGTGCTTCTGAGGATGAACAATTCTGACTTTCCACTTGTTGCCCACTGAACAAGGTCTGTCTCCCTGAACTCGTGAAGGATACTGTTCTTGAATGTTATATTTGAGGTTAAAGTCTTTTCCTGAAGCTTGTCAATGATGCTACAGTTCTTGTGTACCTGCTCTCCCTCCCCCCGCGCTCTACCCCCTGATTTCTGATGAAATCTCTTCAGTCACTTGGATACTTGATTTTATCTGTATATTGTTATTTTCCTTTAAATCACTTTCCAAATCTTTCCCAGCAACTTTCTTATGATGTGTGTAGGTGTGATTTTGTGTGCTTATTTTGACCAGGACCATGTTCATGGATTGCTGCTCACAAAGCTTTATGCATTTAAGAACAATATGTCTATTTACTTTTCAGTAACCATCTTAACCATCTTCCTCTGTTTCTTCAAACTACAATGACACAGGTACTAGGCTGGTCTGTATTTCAGCAATTCCTAGAGTTGATGCTGGTCCTCATTACTCTTTTCTTCTTTAGGTTTAAGTTCTGGAAGTTTCTGTTTACTAACATCTTTGCTTTCACTTGTTTGCATATTTTCTTCTCTATTCTGCTCTAATACATTTTTTTTTCTATCCTTAGATACTGCATTTTTCCAGACTCATCCTTCCATTTGGTTCTTTTTAATACCTCTTTATTAAATCTGTCTTTAAACACATTTGGAGTGTATTCAATAACAGCTGCTTACAATCTTGTTGAATTCTTTCATTGAGATTATTATCTTTCAACTTCATAATTAGTGGCTTGCATTGTTTTTTCCCTTTGCTAATTTTTATTCTGTGCTGGATGTCTTACATATTTTTACATGGGAGACAGTCCTGTGGAGTTTTTTCTTCTTTATTCTATGTTATTTATACTTAACAGACAACAAGCCTTCATATCTAATTCATGGTTTCTTCTAACATCTATCTTCCATTGTAGTTGAGGCCATGGATACCCTGGCATGCCTCTTTGACCTGGTCTTATTCATACAAAGCTAAAGATATGGCACTGTTTATCATTGTTTTATAAACCAATTTCAGGGGTTGTTTTCCCTCCTGTGGAGGTTAATCTGCACAGGATCTGGAATCAACTAAGAGATAAGCTTCCAGGCTCATCTGTGAGGGATTCCCTTGTTCAAGGTATTTGTAATGAGAAGATCCACTCAAAATGTGGGTGGCACCTTCCAGTGGCAGCCACATAAAAGGAGAGCCAAAGGGAAGTATGATTTCCTCCTCATTGCCTTCATGTTTTGCTAGTGAGTTCTTTTCGCCTTTTGCTGCTGCTGCTGTGGCCATTGCCGCATTCCTTTGCTGATATGGGAACTCAGATTCTTCAGGCATCCAGCGTGTACTGAAGCCCAGCTCTCTAGGAGTTCTCTAGACATTCAGTACCATGTTGGTACTGCTGAGGCATCCAGCCTTACAGACTGAAGAGCTGCCTGATTTTCGGCATCTGCAGTGCGAGGACAATCATTGCAGGATGACACAGACCATACACATAAGACAGTCTAGTAAATTCCCTGTTAATACATCCTCATTCTATCAATCTATTCCTCTGGGTAATCCCACTAAGTACTTTTATATAATTTGAATATTACCTCCTAAGTTCTAGCTTTCCTGAGTGTCTTTTATGCTCATTGCTGAGAAAGATAAAGTTTGTCTTGGGGTTTCTCCTGTCTGTATGGCTACAGCACTGTGCAAAGTGTGCTTGACCCAACAGAAGCTACGTGGAAAATGGAAAGTAGTCCTTTAATCTGTTCTGAACTTGTTTCTTCACATTTTTAGTTTCTTTCTCATGAGTCAAAAGGCATGGGTTTTGGCAAAGGCTCTTATCATGCCCTATACTTCCTGCCTCTGACATGGAAACATATTCCTGGGTTGAAGCCTGCTGTTTATCTAAGAACCACAGCTTTTGATTCAGCTTAAAACACAAATGAGTCTGAGGCAAGTACATTTAAGCATGTGTGTTTATTTATACTGTCATATCCAGACATCTCAAATGAAAATTATCAGGGATGGGAAGGAAGACAGCACAAATGACAAATTGCCAGAATTATAATTTTCTCTTCATTGAAACATATGAATGAGAGAGTGTGCTCAAGCATAGCAAATTGAAGTACAGACAGGTTCACAGGCAATGATGCAGATTGAAGCATATTAATGGGACTCTATTGTGAGCTTCCTCATGGCAGAGTACCACAGACACCTGAAGAGACCATGAAAATTTAAGCATAGAGAGCATAAAATAGACTTTGATGAGACTTTCTTCCAATGAGTTTGAAAAAAAATGAAATTTCGTATTGTGACATGATTCAAACCTGCCTTTCAAGAATTTACAAGCTAGTAAAGCTAGTAGTCTAGAAATTGATATGTGTTGAATTGTGACCTGCCTCTACATGTTCTGATACTCATGGGGTTAGAAGAGAATTAAATGAAAATCTGTGTAATTGTGAATTTCTGAAACATTTAAGCCAATAAATTGACAATAGAACCAAAGCTTTGATTTTAAAATAGGCATAATCTCTATTAGCTGGTGCTTAGAAGATTTGTATTAAAATAATAAATTGACCTCATTAGCATTTTGGATGTTTTGTCTCTATCTGATGAAATAACCAAGATATGTGTGTGTGTCTAGGTATGAATTGTGTATTCATGTGTATCTATCTGCATGCAAGAGTGTGTTTGTGTCTAGGTGCTTGTATTGTGAATGTTTATCTCTATGTGTGAATGGGTATTTTTATATGCTTTTCTCTGTGTATGTATGTGTATTATGGCATTTAATTTTTATGTACCTGTTTGTCTGTGAGTTTATTGTATGTATAAGTGTACATATGGCCATGTGCATATATTATGTGTGTGAGTATATATAGACTGTGTATGTATATATGTGTGTCTTGTTTCTTTTCTTGTTGCTGTGATAACATAACTTGATAAAAGATACTTGAGGGATAAAGTTTATTTTTGCTTCACAATTTGAAGTTAAAGTCCATCTTGTTGGGCAAATCACAGCAGCAGAAGATTGAGGCAGTTTGTAACATTGCATCCCAATCAAGAATCAAAGAATGATGAATGCTTATGGTCAGCTAGATTTTTCTGTTTTATTTTGTCTAGGACTCCATCCTAGGGAATAGTGCTACCTACAGTTAAGGCAGGTCTCCCACTTCAGTTAATCTAACAAAGACAATTCCTCACAGGCATGCCCAGAGACTTACCCTAAGTAGATAATCCCTTAGAGATAGAGCTTTTTTTTCCCTAAGTGATTCTTGATAACATCAAATTGACAATAATACTATCTCATAAGAGAGGGCATATGTGTGTGTGCGCGTGTGTGTGCATGCACAGGTGCATACAAGCATGCATGTCTGTTTCCCTATAGGCTTTTGCACAAAAGCACTCACAAAGGTAAGAAAATTAAAAATTCATATTGAAAAATTAAAAGCTAAATAAAATAAAACTTTTGCTCTAATTTCTACATTTACTGTGTTCGTGGAATAAAATAAATCTTAACTGATTAACTTAATGACTATTTTGTTATAAGAACACTGCCTTTCACAGCATAATGTCCTCTCTCCAAAAGATGAGCATGTGGTTAGAGAGATGGCTCTTCAGTTAGGAGTGCTTACTGCACAAGCATTAGGACATAAGGACATACACCAGCATCTTTGTAAAATCTTGACATATTCCTGCACTTGTCTCTAATCTGAGCATAGAAGGAGGCAGAGGCAGAAGGATCTCTAGGGCTTGCTGGCTACAGACAAAATGGGAGTTCCAGGTCAAGCAAAAGAACCTGCCTGAAATAAACAAGTCATAGGGCAATAGAGGAAGGTACTGCACACATATACCTGGACCCACACAGAGACAAGAAGATGCTCAATTGTAAATCCCCACACCTATGCCTAGTTTGACTTCTATAGTGAGATGAACTTGGCAGGATTGATGGGGTTAAATACCCTGGCTTGTGGGATTCAGGGTTGGATTTAAACTTATCTGATCAAATCAATAGGGTCCTTCTGANAGGGAAGTTAGAACAGTCAGTTGTGGTAGGAGATGGGATAACAAAAGCTTAGGTCATGGTCTGGAGAAAATGGAAGATTCTGGATTGCTGGTTTGAAGACAGAGGAAGGAACCATGAGACAGGGAAATGCCATCCCTTCTAGAAGCTGGAAAAGGCAATGAAGCACAGTCTCTTCTAGAGTCCATGGGACAAAGCAGATCTGATAGTGTCTGGATTTTAGCTAAGTCAGGCTGACTTGAACCTCTAAGTTTATAAC
>LZPO01008666.1:29710-39991 GCA_001675575.1 Neotoma lepida | reverse complement strand
AGAGAGAGAGATTGATTCTATAAGTTCTGTTAATCTAAAGAACCCTGGCTATACAGATTTTGGTATCAGAAGTCACTCTAGAAAAAACAGAAGTATAAGGATAAAACCTTTAAGTATCTGGAATAGGTTTTTCAATTTACCAGCACCTTCAGGTACTGAAGCCTCTCCAGTCACTCCCTCATCTGGTAGCTTGGAGAGTACTAAAAGACCATGGTGCAAACTATATTGCAAAGTTAAGGAGATAAATATATTTTATTATTCTGATTCATGAATTTTGAATAGCAATGTATTTGGGGATCCTGTTTATGAAATGTTTGACAATTTAAGAGAAAATAAGGGAAATGATGCCACTGGATGTTTACTCTTAGCATCTATGGATAAATTGATAAAGGAAAGGGATGAGCTCTGTGATAAAACTAACCAACTTCTAGCATTTCAGAATGCTGTGAAGAACAACAAATAACTTAGTGATAAAATTGACTGGCTCCAGAATCAAATAANCAGTCTCTCTGTTTCTAAGTGTGATCTGGAAGAGAACCTTCTCTCCAGCAGCCACAGAGCTCAAGTTGTGGAAAATCAAACTGAGGCAGTCATTATAAGGTGGGTTGAATTACAGAAAAAACTCCAGTCCCAGCCTCAGACAGTGTAGACAATTGAAGTAAGGGTAATGGTAATTGGTAATGAGTGGGATCCTGTAACTTGGGATGGGGATGTGTGGGAGGACACANTATAGCTGAGAACTTCAATCCTCAGATTCTCAAGGGTTTATCTTGCCTGAGGAAGTAGTACCATGAGCCCCACCCCTTGAAATATTGCCTTTTCTNCATTTGACCGAGGCAACTAATTCTTCTTTGTCTGCTAATCTAGAAGTGACGTTTTCTGAAGGAAATGTCACATAAGATAATACCAATGTTCTTCAGGGTCCACCAATAGCTGCCTCTAGACCTATAACCAAACTTACAGCCAAGCAGGCTGTTAGAGGGCCAGTAGAAAGTATAGTCCATGAGNAGGTGTGCTACACTACTAAAGGGCTTAATGATTTTGCTAATTTGTTCAATCAGAAGTCTATGGAATATGTGTGGGAATAGGTTTTAATGGCAAGGGATAATGGTGGAAGGAATGTAAAACTAGATCAGGCTGAGTTTATTGATAGACNTCTGAGTGGAGATTCTAGGTTTAATATGGAAGATAGCCCAGTTAAAATGTGTCCAAAGTTTATTTGAATGATTGGCTAAAGCATTTGTCAAAAGACAGCCTCCTGAAAGGGAGTTGGAGATGCCTGACCTCCCTTGGCTTAGGGTTAAAGAAGGCATTTTATGGCTCAGGGAAATCGCAGTGCTATAGAGGGTATGCTGTGTAAAACCTAATCCTCAACAATGGGAAGGCAGGGAAGAAATGTCCTTCACTAATCTTATGAGATGCAAAATGGTGAGAGGGGCACCAGCACATTTGAAGTGGTTTTTTTTTATTTAGTTAACCTTTTTTTTCCATTTATTTTACATACCACAGTTTCCCCTCACTCCTCTTCTCCCGTTTCCTCTCCCTGACTCCCATCTACCCCCTCCTCCATCTCCTTTCAGAAAGGGGCAGGCCTCCCATGGGCTTGAACAAAGCATGGCACATCATGTTGACATAGGACCCCGAGCTTCTGCCCTGCATCAAGGCTGGGAGANGTAATCCAACATAGGGAACAGGTTCCCCAAAACCAGCAAGCCAGCTAAGTGCCAGAGATAGTGCTTGATCTTACTGCTAGGAGCCTTACAAACAGACCAACCCACCCAACTGTCACACATATCCAGAGGGCCTAGGTCNTCCCATGCAGGCTCCATAACTGTTGGTCCAAAGTTCATGTGCTCTCATCAGCCCAAGTCAGCTGTCTCTCTGGGTTTCCCCATCATGACCTTGACCCTCTGGCTCATACAATCCCTCCTCCCTTTTTTCAGGTGGACTCCCGGGACTAGGCCCAGTGCTTGGCTGTGGATCCCAGTATCTGCTTCCATCAGTTANTGGATAAAGGCTCTCTGATGATAATTAGGGTAGTCACCAATCTGATTACAGTAGATGGTCAGTTCTAGCACCCTCTCCACTATTGCTAGGAGACTTAGCTGGGGTCATCCTTGTGGATTCCTGGGAGTTTCCTTGGCACCTCATTTCTCGCTAACCCTGAAATGCCTCCTCCACCAAGAAGTCTCTTTCATTACTCTCCATNTCTGCCCCACCCCCAACCTGCCTCCCACACACAGTCTGCCCAACCCACTCCACCAAGTTCCTACTCCCCCTCCCCAATCCCCAGTTAACCCAGGGGATTTCTTCTATTTCCCCTTCCCAGGGAAATCCATACATCTCTCTTTGGGCCCTCTTTGTTATCTAGACTCTCTGGGCCTGTGGATTGGAGGTTAGTAATCCTGTACTTTACTCCTAATATCAANTTATGAGTGACTACATACTATGTTTGTCTTTCTGGGTCTGGGTTTCCTCACTCAGAATGATTTTTTTAAATTCCATCCATTTACCTACAGATTTCATGAGATGATTGTTTTTCACAGCTGAGTAATATTCCATTGTGTAGATGTACCAAATTTTCCTCATCTGTTCTTTGGTGGGGCATCTGGGTTGTTTCCAGGTTCTGGCTATTATAAATAATGATGCTATGAACATAGTTGAGCAAGATTCTTTGTGGTATGATTGAGGATCCTTTGGGTATANGCCTAAGATTGGTATAGCTGGGTTTTGNGGTAGATTGATTCCCAATTTTCTGAGAAATGGCCATATTGATTTCCAAAGTGGCTGTACAAGTTTGCACTCCCACCAGCAGTGGAGGAGTGTTCCCTTTACTCCACATACTCTTCAACATAAGCTGCAATGAATGTTACTAATCCTAGCCATTCTGACAGGGTAAGGGTTGTTTGATTAGCATTTCCCTGATGACTAGGGATGTTGAACAATTCTCTAAGTGNATGTTGGCCATTTGAGATTCTTCTGTTGAGAATTCTCTATTTAGCTCTGTAGCCCATTATTTAATTGGATTACTTGTTATGTTGATGTCTAGTTTCTTGTGTTCTTTATATATTTGGAGATGAGCCCTCTGTCAGATGTGGAGTTGGTAAAGCTCTTTTCCCATTCTGCAGGTTGATGTTTTTTGTCTTATTGACCATGTCCTGCTGTGGAATAATCCTCTTGTACACTGTAAAGATTTATCACTTGAATTGGTTTAATAAAAGGCTGATTGGCCAGTAGCCAAGCAGGAAGTATGGGTGAGGCGACCAAACTAAGGATGATGGGAAGGAGAAGGATGGAGCCAGGAGTCACCAGCCAGATATACAGGATGCAAGCTGAGATTGCTGTACTGAAGAAAGGTACCAGACCATGTGGCTAAACATGAATAAGAATTATGGGTTAATTTACATGTAAAAGCTAGTTAATAATAAGCCTTACATACTGACTGAGCATTTATACTTAATATAACCATTTGTGTGATAATTTGGGAAGCAGCTGCCAGGTATTTTGGAGTTTCTAGCTGGACAGAAACTTCCACACACTGTGTCCTTTGCCTTACAGAAGCTTTTAAGTTTCAGGAGGTCTCATTTGTTAATTGTTGATTTCAGTGCCTATACTACAGGTGTTATATTCAGGAAGTAGTGTCTTGAGCCACTGCCTTCAAGGCTACTTCACATTTTCTCTTCTATCAGGTTCAGTGTAACTGGATTTGTGTTGAGGTCTTTGATCCACTTGGACTTGAATTTTCTGCAGGGCAGAAGACATGAATCTTTTTGCATTCTTACACATGCTGACATCCACTTATGCCAGCACCATTTGTTGAAGATGGTTTCTTTTTTTACATTGTACAATTTTGGATCCTTTGTTAAAATTCAGGTGCTCATAGATGTGTGGATTTACATCAGGGTCTTTGGTTCAATTTTACTGATCCATGTGTCTGTTTTTATGCCAATACCAAGCTGTTTTTTAGTACTATATCTATGTAGTAGATATAGTATCCCTTCAAAGGCAGGGATGGTGATACCTCTGGAAGTTCCTGCCTTGTACAGGGTTGTTGGAGCTATCCTGATTTTCTTTTTTCATATCAAGTTGAATGTTGTTCTTTTGAGGTCTGTGAAGAATTGTGTTGGGATTTTGATGGGGATTGCATTGAATCTGTAGAATGCTTTTGGTAAGATTGCAACTTTTACTGTATTAACCCTACCTATCCATGAACATGGGAGATATTTCCATTTTCTGGTGTCTTCAATTTTTTTCTTCAAAGACTTAAAGTTCTTGTCATACGGGTCTTTCATTTGCTTGGTTAGTTACCCCAAGATATTTTATGTTATTTGTAGCTATTGTAAAGGGTGCTGTTTCTCTGATTTCTTTCTCAGCCCATTTATCATTTGTATATAGGAGGGCTACTGATTTTTTAGTTAATCTTGTATCCTGCCACATTACTGAAGGTATTTATCAGCTGTAGGAGTTCCCTGGTAGAATTTTTGGGATCACTTGTGTATACTATCATATCATCTTCAAATAGTGAAAGTTTGACTTCTTCCTTTCCAATTTGTATCCCCTTGATTATCTTTTGTTGTCTTATTGTGCTAGCTAGAACTTGAGTACTATATTGAATAGCTATGGAGAGAGTGGATAGCCTTGTTTTGTTTTTGATTTGGGTGGAATCACTTTGAGTTTCTCTCCATTTAGTTTGATTTTGGCTGTTGGCTTGTTGTATATTGCTTTTATTATGTTTATGCATGTTCCTTATCTCCCTGATCTCTCTAGGACCTTTTTCTTGAAGGGTTGTTGGATTTTGGCAAAGGCTTTTTTCAATATCTAATGATCATGTGGTTTCTTTCTTTCATTTTATTTATATGGTGGATTACATTGAGAGATTTTCATATTTTGAACCACCCCTGCAGTTCTGGGTGAAGTCTACTTGATAATGTGGATGATTTTCTTGAAGTGTTCTTGGATTTTGTTTGCTAGTACTTTATTGAGTATTTTTAAATCAATGGTCATGAGGGAGATTGGTCTGTAATTCTCTTCTTTGTTGCATGTTTGTGTAGTTGGGGTATCAGGGTAACTGTAGCCTCATAAAAAGAGTTTGGCAATGTTGTTTTTATTTCTCTTGTGTGGAACAACTTGAGGGGTATTGGTATTATCTCTGTTTTGAAATTCTGGTAGAATTCTGCACTGAAACTATCTGGCCCTGGGCCTTTTTTGGTTGTGAGATTTTAATGACTGCTTATATTTCCTTCAGGGTTATAGGTCTGTTTAAATTGTATATTTGTTCTTGACTTAATTTTGGTATGTGGTACCTATCCAGAAAACAGTCCATTTCTTTTAGATTTTCCAATTTTGTGGAGTAGAGGTTTCTGAAGTATGATCTAATGATTCTCTAGATTTCCTCAGTTTCTGTTGTTACATCCTTCTTTACTTTCTGATTGTGTTAATTTGGATATTCTCTCTCTGTCGTTTGGCTAATTTGGATAAGGATTTATCTATCTTGTTGATTTTCTCAAAGAACCAACTCTTTCTTTGATTCTTTGTATTGTCCTCTTTGTTTCTATTTTGTTGATTTCAGTACTTCAGAAATAGTATTTCCTGCTATCTATTTCTCCTGGGTGTGTTTGCTTCTTTTTGTACTAGAGCTTTCATGTGTGCTGTTAACTCACCAATGTGAGATTTCTCCAAATTCTTTATGTAGGCATTTAGTGCTATGAACTTTCCTTTGAGCACTGCTTTTATAGTTTCCCATAAGTTTGGGTATGTTGTGCATTCATTTTCATAGAAATCTAGGAAGTCTTTAATTTCTTTTTTTAATTTCTTCTTAACCCAGTGATAATTCAGTTCAAAATTGTTTAGTTTCCATGAGTTTGTAGGCTTCCTGTAGTTTGTATTGTTTTTGAATTCTAACTTTAACCCATGGTGATCCNAAGATACACAGGGTTATTTCAGTTTTTATTTTTTTGTATCAGTTGAGATTTGCTTTGTTACCAAGTATATGGTCAGTTTTAGAGAAGGTTCCATGAGGTGCTGAGAACAAGTTGTATTCTTCCTTGTTTGGGTGAAATGTTCTGTAGATGTCTTTTAAGTCCATTTGAGTCATAACATCTGTTAGTTCCCTTGTCTCTTTGTTAAGTTTCTGTTTGGCAGACCTGTCTGTTGGTAAAAGCNGAGTGTTGAAGTCTTNCAGTATTAATGTGTGGGGTTTGATGTGTGTTTTAAGTGTTTGTAATGTTTCTTTTACAAATGTTGGTGCCCTTGTATTTGGGGCATAAGTGTTCAGAATTGAGACTTCNTTTTAATGGATTTTTCCTGTAATGAATATGAAATTGTCCTTCCTGATCTCTTTTGATTAATTTTAGTTTCAAGTCTATCTTGGTAAATATTTATATAGCTACACCAGCTTGCTTCTTAGGTCCATTTGGTTGGAAAATCTTTTCCCTGCTCTTTACTCTGNTATAATGTCTGTCTTTGAAGTTGAGGTGTGTTTCTTATATGCAGCAGAATAATGGATCCTATTTTCTTATCCATTCTGTCAACCTGTGTCTTTTTATATGTAACTTGACTCCATTGATACTAAGGGATATTAATGACCAGTAATTGTTAATTCCTGTTATTTTTTTGTTTTCTGTTGGTCATTGTGGTAGTGTGTGTTACTTTTCTTTGGGTTTTGCTGGTGTGAGATTATCTAATGCCTCTGTTTTTATGGGTGCAGCTAACTTCCTTGGGTTGGAGTTTTCCTTCTAGTACTTTCTGTAGGGCTGAACTTGTAGATAGGTATTGTTTAAATCTGGTTTTGTCGTGGAATATATCATTTTCTCTGTATATGGTGATTGAAAGTTTTGCTTGGTCTAGTAGTCTAGCCTGGCATCCATGGTCTCTTAGTGTCTGCAAAACCTCTGTCCAGGACCTTCCGGCTTTCAGGGTCTCCATTGAGAAGTTGCATGTAATTCTGATAGGTCTGCCTTTATATTTTACTTGGCATTTTCCTTTGCAGTTCTTAAAATCTTTTCTTATTCTGTATGTTTATTGTTTTGATTATTATGTGGGGAGGTGATGTTTTATAATTTAGTCTATTTGGTGTTCTTAAGCTTCTTGCATCTTCATAAGCATGTCCTTCTTTAAGTTGGCAAAATTTTCTTCTATGCTTCTGTTGAATATATTTTCTTTGCATTTGAGCTAGAATTCTTCTCCTTATTCTATCCCTATTATTATTAAGTTTGGTGTGTTCATGGTGTCCCAGATTTCCTGGGTATTTTGTGTTAAAAATGTGTTAACATTTAACATTTCTTTGACGGATGAATCTATTTCTACTATTGTACCTTCAATGCCTGAGATTCTCCCTTCCATCTCTTGTATTCTGTTGGTTATGGTTGCATCTGTAGTTCCTGTTCATCTACTCAGATTTTTCATTTCCAGAATTTCCTTAGTTTATGTTTTCTTTATTGATCTATTTCAATTTTCAGGTCTTGAACTGTTTCCTTCAGCTGCTTGATTGTTTTATATTGGCTTTCTTGAAGGGTTCACTAGTGTAACTGAATATATATATATATATATATATATATATATATAGAGAGAGAGAGAGAGAGAGAGAAAGTTTTGCTTGGTATAGCAGTCTGGGCTGGCTTTCTGCTCTCTTCATGTCTGCAAAACCTCTGTCCAGGACCTTATGGCCTTCAGGGTCTACATTGGTTGTAATTCTGATAGGTTTGCTTTTATATTCTACTTGGCATTTTCCTTTGCAGCTCTTAATATTCTTTATATATGGGATTTATTAGAATGGCTTACAGGCAGCTTTCCAGGTAACCCTACAATGGCTGGTTGTAACAGAAAGTCCAAAAGCCAGTAGTTGCTTAGTTCACAAGGTTTGATGTTTCAGCTGGTCTTCAGTATATGTTGGAAGCTCAAAGAAGTAGGCTCCAATGCCCGTGAAGGAATGGATTTGCTACCAAGAAAATAAGCCAACAGACAGTCAATGAGCTAAATGAGTCCTATTTCCATGTCCGTACATAGGCTTCCAGCAGAAGATGTGGTGCAGATTAAAGATGTATCTTCCATCCTCTCTATCCTGATCAAAGTGTATGTCCTTCAGCCTCAAGTTGTAGATTAATGGCATTTGTCATCCTATCTCAAAATGCCAGACTAGAAGTGGATTCATTCATGTCCAAACAAGAAAACACAATCTCACAGGTTTGCCTTTGATTTCTCCATTGTGGTTCCTTCCAGATGTAGTCAAGTTGACAAACAAGAATAACCATCACACCTAGCAATGCCAGAAACTTTGTTTATAAAATCTCTCCAACATGGCCTCCCAAACATGAGCTGGAATAAGACAAGAACAATGGACATGTCAAAAGTGGATGGGGAAAAGCCCACAATGCCTCAACCCTAAACAGAGAACTACAGGTAACTAGCGGATGCTGCAAGTAGGAGAAATAGTCTCCCCAGGGAAGAGCACACTAACTGGTTATTCAATACCAAATGGTCAGCCTTGGAAACACACATACAAGTTATATTATATGGACTGAGCAGCTTAGGATTATATATGTATACAAATAGACATATATGCATATAATAAAAATTAATGGAAAATGTTGTGTCTAAATTCTGACCCTCAGAGACACCACCAATGACTAGAGATGTCCAGAATGCAACATCAAGGTTTATTGCAGGCACGCAATTCAAGCCAGCCAGGAACTCGTTGGCATGCACTCATTGCAGTGAGGCTGGGAGGAGTTCCTAGTCGGGGTTTACAGGCATCTTTTGAAGACAAAAACCACAAGCGGGGTTACTAGGGCGAACATGGGGTATAACGACTGCTGATTGGTTATCAGGTTCATGATGCTGGGGTCTTAGCAAGCTCCTTGCCTAACTCAGCATGAGGTAAGGGATATGTTTCTGTTGGTGGGCTGATGTACTGGAACATTTTGTGGTTAGACCTCGAGACCAACGTACTTACAAGATATCATGGGTTTGGGCTATTTTAAAACTTGTTTGTGCTGACTTGAGCTGGTGTAATTTTTCAACTTTTAGATTTCATACTCTACTTGGCCTCTCTGACTTGGGTTCGGGTCTCACAAAAAAGATGACAAATATTTGAATACAAGCACAGAGAGTATGTGGGAGAATTTGTAGAGAGGAAAATGAGAGGATAAATGTTCTAATTATAATAAATTCAAAATTATAAATCTAAAAAATGTAAAATTAAAATAAAACAAATAAACAAATTGTTGCAAACCCAGACTAAAACCAAAACAAACAAACAAGTTATATAATCTATTAGGGAAATGTAGACTAGGAATCCTTTAAGCCTACATGTTACCTTAGTGAAAATGACAACCATGAGGAATAGAAATGATAACTAATGTTAGCATAAATGTGGGGAAAGAGACCAAACACTTATGTGGGAGTGAGAATTAGAGAATGAACTTTTGAAATTAGTCCAGTGTTCTCAAAACAATGAATAAATGACAGAAAAAAAGACCTACTCTGCTACCCAATTACAGCACTAATGTGTGACACTATTCCTGTTGAAATAATGACAAACATCTATCTAGGAAGATAAGGAACCAATAACCAACAAAAGTTGGGAACCAATAATGTCTATCTCAGTAAACCAAATGAGGTTCTGTTTGTTTTCACTTTTTTTAAGTGTTTTTCCTGCACATACGTCTGTGCACCATGTGTGTTCCTAGTGCTAGCAGAGGCGAGGAGAGTGCATTGGATGCTCTGGACTTTACAGATTGAGTGCCCATGAAGCATGCTGGGAATTCAAAGTGAGTCTTCTGGAAGAGCAGATAGTACTCTTAACCACTGAATCATCTCTAATGCTAAGTGGACCAGTGAGTTATATCAGTTATATCAAGAGTAGAGGGAAGTATTAATTATATAAGCACAGAGACTCAATGACAGCTGAATCACCATTTGAGAGTGATGACTAATGAAAATGGAAACATGAGAATCATTGCACAGCTTGTAGGCAGCTCAAGGGAGGTTGGAAGTATATTTCAAGCCACTTACTACCTTCTCCAGGCAGCTTGTCTTGTCTTGTCTGGTCAGGCAACTTGCCTGGTGTCTGCTACATGGCTAGTTAGAGAATTTTCTTTTCAGCTCAGCCTGTCTGACAGTGTCAGCAGTCCTTACTGATTATATATGCTTGAGGCAGGAGGGCACTAGTGAATCATGCCAATTTCAGTGACTTTCTGAAGCTATTAAGTAATCTATGTGCACAAAACTCAAGTCCAAGGATCAAAGACCTCAACATAAATCCAATAACACTGAACTCAGTAG
>LZPO01008666.1:10384-27565 GCA_001675575.1 Neotoma lepida | reverse complement strand
AACACTTGGTGTATATTGTGATAAATATAGTTATTATTATTATTATTATTATTATTATTATTATTATTATTGAGGCAGGGGCTATGTCATCCTGGCAGTCCTGGAACTCACTATGTTGATCAGGATGGTCTTAGACTCACAGAGATCTTCTTACCCTTCCTTCCTAAGTTCTGGGATTGAAAGAATACACCAAGATACATAGCATTATTATCAATTTCTGGATGTTGAACAAGCTAAATGGTTTGATTTCAGCTCTTCCCCAGAGCTGGAGAGATGGTGGAAGATAAGAACACTCTTCGCTCTTCCAGAGGACCAGGGTTCAATTCTCAACACACACAATAGTTCACAACTGTTTTAAACTACAGACTCAGGGAGTCTGATGCATTCTTCTGCCCTCTACAGGTGTCAGGTAAACATGTAGTGCACAGAAAATCTTCTAGAAAAATCACCCATACACATAAAGAATAATCCACACAGCTACTATTGCATAATTTTATCTGAATACAAAATCTGTGATATTTTATAAAATTTAAAACTTTATTGAAGACTATCACAATTTCTTATTTTTATTTTTCTATTATGTATACTTGGGATTTGTAAGTAGAGAATACTATATAAATTCTATGTCACATGATTTACAATGGTATTTTTCTGTCCGGTATGAACTCTCTGATGTCTTCTAAGATTTGGAAGGTAGATATAGGATATGTCACAGTCTTTGAATTTGTGAAGTTTCTCTCCAGTATGAATTTTCAGATGTGCTCTAAGATAGGAGCAGCTAGTAAAAGACTTGTCATATTCCTTATATCTGTAAGGTCTCTCTCCAGTATGAACTCTCTGATATATTCTAAGATTTGAGTCCTGAGTAAAGGACTTGCCACATTAAATACATGTCTAAGATTTCTCTCCGGTGTGAACTCTCTGATGTCTTCTAAGATTTGAGCAACAGGAAAAGGATTTTTCACATTCCTTACAACTGTAAGGTCTCTCTCCGGTATGAACTCTCTGATGTATTCTAAGATACGAGTCCAAGGTAAAGGATTGATCACATTCTGTACATTTATAATGTTTCTCCTCAGTGTGAAGTCTTTGATGCGTTTTAAGAATTGAGCACCGGGAAAAGCATTTGTCACATTCCTTACATTTGTAAGGTCTCTCTCCAGTATGGACTCTCTGATGTGTTCTAAGATGGGAGTCTTGGGTAAAGCATTTGTTACATTTCCTACATTTGTAAGGTTTCTCCCCAGTATGAAGTCTTTGATGTGTTTTAAGATTAGCGGACCGGGAAAAGGATTTTTCACAAGAGTTGCACTTGTAGGGTTTCTCTCCTGTATGAATTCTCTGATGCTTTGTAAGAGTTGACTTCACATTAAAGGATTTGTCACATTCCTTACATTTGTAAGGCTTCTCTCCAGTATGAATTCTCTGATGATTTGTGAGATTTGACTTCATAGTAAAGGATTTGTCACATACGTCACATTTGTAAGGCTTCTCTCCTNTATGAATTCTTTGATGATTTGTAAGAGTTGACATCATAGTAAAGAATTTGTCACATTCCTTACATTTGTAAGGCTTCTCCCCTGTATGAATTCTCTGATGTGCAGTGAGGCTGGAGGCATTACTGAAGCATTTCCTGCATTTCCCACACTGGTGTGGTTTCTCTCCAATGTAGACTGGTTGTTGCAAAAGACTGTATGCAGAGCTGAAACAGTCATCATATTCTCCCTGCCTGTGCTCTTTTTTTGTTGTGCAGAGTCTCTGATCTTGAGTAATATTGGAAAACAAATTTAAGAATTTCTCACAGTCTTTCGATTTGCAAGGTTCTTCTCCAGTGTGCATGCTTTCATGTCTATCTGAGACTGATGAGTCAATAAAGGTATCCTTATGACTACTGCATCTGTAGTTATTAGAGTTTTCTGTTGTTTCACTTGTTCTATAAAGTGCACAAGTAGAGGGGTCATGAAACACTTTGCCAAGCTCATTACACTGCCAAGACTCCTTTGCAGTCTTTATATGCTGATGGACAGGATTGCATATGTAATTATTCTCTGAAAAATGAGTAATGTCATATTAATAGGGCTCATTCTAAGACTAAATGTTTGATAATTGACTGTCTCTCTACGTTCTCTCTTAAGATATGTCACTCAGGAACTACTTAGACATTTCCCTTTCACTACAATCGAATGTATTCTAACAACATCAGCATGACAGCCTTCAAGGGTCTGTGATTAATAATAGATATCTCATCCTTATTGAAAATGTCTAATGGTGCAAGATGGATCATAGGTATGAGGAATCAATAATTAACTTTGACATGAAGCTCATAGACTAATTATATTTAGAATACGTGTCCCTATGCTTAAATATTTCTTCTCATAAATTGATGAAGAGTATAACCCAATCCAAGATTCCAAGTATTTATACATGCTAAGTGATAGGCAATGAAGAGTATTGTTCAGAAAACCCATTTTCTTTAAAGATTAAAATCTTAAAAGCATCATGGGGTTTATTTTTCTCTCCAGAAAAACACATTAGATACTNCAAAAGTAATGGAGGCAAACCAAGTACTTTGTCAGACACCAAAGTCTAGATTGTTTAAGGCAGGGCTGTCATGGGCAGCCATTGCTTATTTCTATCCTCTATAGTCTGAGATCCACACACTGCTCTGTTTAACTTTTTGTATATGATTCTCAAGTCTAGTCTGTACACCAACTACTGAGAATATTTTCCAGAAGGGTGTCTGTGTATTCTCCACTGGGAAGAAAATTAAGGGCAGAATATAAAGTCAGATAGCAAAGAAGACAATTAAAGAAAAGTTCTACTTCATAGATCCACATTAGGCTTATAATTTATAAAATTATTCTAATCTGATGTCAGCAAAGTCCAATAAATTGCATTTTTACTAGTATTGTCACTATAATTCAGGTGTAATAGGCACCTGTTCTAATAATTACAACATGCAGGATGCATCCTGGGGCCAGGATACTACACTAAGTTAAGTGATCAGGAATTATTTCATGTGGAAATTGAGTATCTCAAAAACATTCTCCGTTCTTGCTTTCTCTTTCACTTGAAGCCATCAGTGTTGTCTTGCTCATTCATTCTCTAGCCCACCACCCTCTACTCTCTCCTCAACACATTTCAGGGGAATCTCATTTGCTCTGGACAGGTGACCAGGCCTTCCTTGCATACAATAATCCACATGTTCTCTGAGGTATCCCATCATCCATGCTAGAATTTTTAGAAAGAATACAAATGTCTAACACAATTTTGTGCTCAGTACATAAAGAGAACACAGAATCGAGGAATCTAGGAATGATTTCCTATAGCTATTTCCTCTCAGAATCTTCAGCATATTTAGGAAGAATTTTAAGTTTGCACATCTCAACTCTTTCCCACAACTAAAACCATGTCAGGTACAACTATGGACNTGGAACTTTAAGATATTGGTATAAATATTATAAATCCTAAGNTCCTGAATGCATTGTGGAACCAAAATGAGGGGTGCATGACACGTCTAACATGGAAAATGGTAAGTAAAAAATCAAATACCATGAAAATGTTCTTTTCTACTTTTTATTCCATTGAACAGAACTTTTCCTAGTCTCCTGCTGTTTCTAAGACAGCTTAACAGAGAGTTTATAACATTTAATGCCAGTACATACAAAGGATTAGTTAGGAATTCTAGAAGCAAAATGTTCTCACCCACAAAGACAAAGTTGCTGTAATTCTCCAACATCACATCAATGTACAAAGCCCTCTGAGCAGAGTCCAGGCATGCCCATTCCTCTTGGGAAAAGTTCACCGTCAGATCGCTGAGTGTCAACTGAAACAAAAAAGTTGTTTGACTACATGCTACCAGACAGAGTGCTTTCCTGGATATAAGTAGACTTGAGGAAATTAGGCATGTACACGATGAAGACAATCACTCAAACAGATGACTTTAATATAGGCACATTCTATAATGGATTTTCTAACTCCGTGAAAACATGATGACACAATATGCTCATAAGCAATACACACAAAACAACACACATTTAACTCTGGACAAGGTTATCCATCTGTTATAGATGCTGTGTTCATATCCCACAGGATCACAGTGTACATGTCTCAGAAGGAAAATTCATGATGAGGAAATGGGCCTTAATTGCAGTAATCTGTAGATCATGGTAAAATAAAATGCCACTCATCAATTCTGTGCATTCTTTGGCCTTACATGGTTGTGTTCTAACATGCTCAGTTTGTATGTTTAAACTCTAGGTCTAATGTCATTCCATTGAACAGCAAAGTGGTAAATGTGGAAGACAGTTCATGGTTGAGTTCATAGGCAAAGAATTTTCCTTTTTTCCACAGTAACAATGAGTGTATTAACACTGCATACTGTCAATTTTAACATTAAGATATAAGAATAGGTGGTCTGTGAGATTACATTTATAAGCATTTTTGAGCCATTGACAAGCAGATAGCAAAATCCACATCAACCACATTTGATATAATTTGATATAAAATTTTCCTAATAAAATAGTAATATGCCAACTTAGGAAAAATAACAATTTTAAAGTATTGAAGAATACATCATTTCTGAAGAGTTGTAAAAATTGAAGGATATTTGTTATATGATATTTCTTTACATTGAGAAATTTACATGCCTGAGAAATACCATCACTTTTCAGTGCTTTTCAAATGGAATAGAGCTCAGAAGAACAGTTCTGGAGAAAATTTGAGCTTCTTTTTGTCTCTGAATTTCATAGTTTCCAATGTGTTCCTTTTTAGTACTTATGCTGTACTGTCTAACANATTTTAGGTTAGTAGTGTTTATGATTCNTCCTTTATTTCTCTGGAACTGCATAGTGGTGACATATTCTGTCTGAGCCATGAGTTGGGAATAAATGCAAACCTTTGGGTCAGAGCCCATTCCCCATATCTCCACTTTAAAACATTGAAGCTTCAGTGGGGGAATAGAGCCATGACTCTCACAGGAACTGACTAGAGGAAGGCAATCATGAGGAATGTTCTTTCTACATCAAATGTGATTGCTTATGCACATTAATCAGTCAATGCCCTCAAGACATTATTCCTGAGTCATTCCACATAATGCTACATAATGAGTCTGAGCCACAAAGGGCTTCACAGTGGGATTCTATTTGGGGTAAAAAGCAAAAGAGAAATAAACAGTACTAATCTCAGGATGGGTATGGTGGTCCATACCTTTAATCCCAGCACTTGGCAGGTAGAAGAATGTGGATCTCTGAGATTGAGGCCAGTCTGGAGATTGAGGCCAGTCTGGCTTACAGTGCTACTTTTAAGAGAGCCAGGGCTACACAGAGAATCCTTGTCTCAAAAAATAAAACAACAACAACAACAACAACAAAAAACCCAAAACACTGAGCTCTCTAGTTTGGGAAGTTACAACTGAGTATTCTAACCAAGTGAGAGATGTGAGCAGCAATTCTCTTGAGACAAACAGATGGCAGGGGTCAAGAAACACATGGATACATCATCACTACCATGATAGTAAACATCAAAGAGAAATANAAGTAGACTACTGTGGTAGTTTGAATATAATTGGCCCCCATTGGCAATGGCACTATGAGGAGGTGTGAGTTTGGTAGTGTAGTTATGGCCTTATTGGAGGAAGTGTGACACTNTGGGGGTGAGATTGGAGATCTCTTTTTTTTAAGCTGCACTCGGTGTGATACTCAGTTGACTTCCTGTTGCCTACAGATGTAGGACTTCTCAGCTACTACTCCAGCTTGTCTACCTGCATGACGCAGTGATGATAATGGACTGAACCTCAGACTCTGTAAGCTGCTACCTCAATTAAATGTTTTCCTTTATAAGAGGTGCCATGGTCTTAGTGTCTCTTNNCTGCATTAGAAATCCTAACTCAGACAACTATAATCTGAATCTGCATTCAAGAACATCATTTTTGCCAGGTGGTGGTGGCACACACCTTTAACCCCAGCACTGGGGAGGCAGAGGCAGGCAGATCTCTGTGAGTTGGAGGCCAGCCTGGTTTAGAGAACAAGTTTCAGGGCAGCCAGGACTGATACACAGAGAAATCCTATCTCGAAAAACCAAAAAAAAAAAAAAGAAAAAGAAAAAAGAAAAAATTGAAAGAAATAAGAATAAAAAAAAAAAACCTCATCATTTTCATGGTAAGATCAAGCCACATGTGAAGGCCATGTTCTGCACTGTCTAGTGTAGTTAAATTTTTAGTGTTAGAAACCGTGTTATTTATCATTAAAAACCAAGCTTTGTCTCTTAATTGCACATATTGCTAAGATGTTGTGACAACTATCCCATGTGTCTCAATATGTGCTCTTTATAACCATATTCAAGGAAAAGGGACAGTTCCTACAAATAAATCCTACATGACTCAGGAGCCCTCACTCACTAATATAAAAAGATTTATTCCATCTTATACAGCATTTAGCCATCATATCAGCATGTTTTTGTTCATGTGTTAAAATGGAAATACTTTCAAAATTACAGGTCATAAGTTCATGTTAAGTATTTTCCCTTAGGGGAAAACAATCTGGGAAGAAGAGAATGGAGAAAGGTGTTATAGGTGTGGATTTATGGAATTATATTATATAGCTGTAGTAATAAATACAGCCTGGTAAGTCATAAAAAGAGAGAGGAGGATAACAGAACATGATGGAGGACCCAGAAAGAAAACTAGAAAACTACTTAATATTTGACAAGGAGATAAAAAGATACAGTACAAAAATGTGGTCTTTTCAACAAATGGTGTTGGTAAAACTGGATCCAGCAGGAGAATGTAATTAGGTTCTTATCTTTCATTTGTACAAAAACCCATTCAAAATGGAGCAAAAATCTTATTTAAAACCAGATACACTTATAAACCTAGAAAATATAAGAAATACTCATCAGGATATTAGGATGNGCAAAGACTTGTTGATTAGAAGGAACACCAACAACACAGGCACTGAACAGATGGATAACATGAATATAAAATGTTTCTGTATGGAAACAATCAGCACAGCACACAGACACCCAACTGATGGGAGAGAATCTGTACCAGCAACACTTTGGATAGAGGCTGTTACATAGAATTTACCAAGAATTACAGAAATTGAATAACAAAGAAATAAAACTTCCAGTCAACAAGTGGGCAAATGAGCTGAATAGATACTTTTTAAAAACAAATACACAAATGGCCAATAAATATTGCAGGTGTTCAAGATCCTTAATGTGCCATCATGGAAACACAATGAAATACTGTTTGGAACACCACCTCACCGCAAGCTGAGAATAGCTCTCATCAACTAACCAGAAAACAAATGTTAGGCAGAAGGAGGAGAGAAAGGAAGCCTTATTGGCTGTTGATGGGGGAGTGGGGAGGTGAAAATTAGTACAGCAACTGTGGGAATCAGTTTGGAGATTATTGAAAAAATTGAAGATAGAACTAATGTATGACCCAGTAATGTCACTCCTGGGAAAATAATTTGAAAACTCCACACCCCACTACAGAGATATTTACATCCCATATTCACTGCTACTGCCTTCGGCATGGCAAAGTATTAGAATCAATCAAATTATAATGAAAACTGTACATATATAAAATGGAATACCATTCAGCTGAAGAGAAAATTGCAATAACAGGAAAATGGTTGGACTTAGAATGTGGAATATTAATTTAGCTCACACATGTCAGAAAAAAGAAATCACATTTTCCCTCATATGAAGAAACTGGCCAATAATATGAGTATAGGAGAAACAACATACATGTGAACATAGCAGAATGTGGAGAAAAGAGAACAAGGAAGGTTAATTACCAGGGTTGAGGTAGGACTGAATGCAGGTAATGAACACTGGGTATGAAAAAGGATATAAGTCTAAGTACTTTTCTAGTTCTAATTCTTTACAGTTATGGATAAGTTGATAGAAATATATTCAATAACAAAATATATAAAACCCCATTTGAAAAACTCCAGAGCTTCTGTTCCCAATGACTAACTACATAAAAGTACAATATTTGTAGAGTGTTTGGGTCTGGTAAATTTCAATGTGTGTTTGTGTGTGTGTGTTGTTCATTTATTTGCAACAATTGTCATAATAAAATGTAAAATATTGTCGGCAGCAGAAAATTAAAGGCTTGCAATCTGAACATATAATATTTCTAGAAAAGTAGGCATGACCACTGACCTGGGAAATGCTTACTGGGGAATCAGCCATTTCTTTCTGTTTCTTTTCTTTGAGTTTCTCTTTCAGGAACAAGGAATAGATGACTTACTGACCTTTCATATAAGGAGTCAAAAAGAAAATGAAAAAATTAATACTGTAATTATTTTAAAAAAGCTGTAGCACAAATCCTCATTGGTCTTATTAATAAAAACCCAGAGTTAGATATCAGGAGGAAAGCTGAAAGATCAAAGAAGTGGAGCAGCCAGCCACTAGTTCATACATCTGTGAAATCCTCCGACTGAAAGGGCACTGAGCTCCTGTCTCCTTCCACCTTGTATTCCTTTCTCTGCCAAGCCATACCCTTCCTACTTCAACCTCCCTAGTGCGGGGGTTAAAGGTGTGTGTGCCTCCTCAGCACTGGGAGCAAAGACATGAGATTCCAAGTGCTTGGATTAAAGGTGTGTGCCACCACTGCCTGACTCTGTTTATCTTTTAGGCTGCATCAATCTTATGTAGCTCAAGGTGGTCTTTAACTTGCAGAGATCTGTCTGCCTCTGCCTCCCAAGTACTGGGATTAAAGGTGTGTGTCACCACTGTCTGGCCTCTATGGCTAACTAGTGGCTACCTTCGCCCTCTGATCTTCAGGCAAGCTTTACTGATAAGAGCATACACAAACTACCACCACAGAAAGCTGTTAGAGAACAATGTCAAGCCACATGAAAACACCCAAGCAACGAACTATGACCAAGTGTCCAGACAATGATCCCAAATACAGAAGAGAATGGAATGATATTTCAAGCTTGGATAGAAAATCAATCAACCGTATTGTTGCATCAAGAAAAAATTTATCTTAAAATTGATAGAGACATAAGTGCATTTCAAGATAGCCTTGAGATAACAAATTGATTTCACTAAAACATCTTTGCAGACAATAATTAGAGGCAAAATTTATACCAGAGTATTAGAAGAATTATCCATGTAAATATGGGAAATAAGAAATTCCATGTGGTGAATCGATAAAATACAGGAGAACTTGGAAGTAATCATCCATGGGCAAGACAGCAAATCACCAATTATCACATAAAAAGGAAGAAAAATACATTGTAAGAATCTTAAAATGGTCTTATAATAAAAGACCTGTAACCAAATATTAGGGTAAAAGCTGAAAGATCAGAGAAGCAGAGCAAGTCACAGTCACCACCTCTTACCTCACCAGCTCCTCAGCCTGAAAGAACTCAGCCAATAGGCCTCAAGCAGAACGAGCTTCCTCAGCTGAAAAGGTTTCAGCCCAAATGCCTTTAGTTCCTATCTCCTCATGCCTTATATACCTTTCTCCACCCAGCCATCACTTCCTGGGATTAAAGGCTTGTGTGCTTCCCAGTACTGGGATTAAAGGTGTGTGCCACCACNGCCTGCCTCTGTTTTCTCTCCTAGACTGAGTCAATCTCCTGTAGTCCAGGGTGGCCTTGAACTCACAGAGATCCAGATGGATCTCTGCCTCCCAAGTGCTAGGATTAAAGGTATGTGCCTCCACTGTCTGGTCTGTATGTTTATTTAATCTAGTGGCTAGTTCTGTCCTCTGATCTTCAGGCAACATTTATTAGGGTACACCATATATCACCATAAAAACACTACCAATAATCCAACCAGCAACAACATCAAAAAAAAGCACAGTGAATAATAATGCCATGACTAAAAATCTAGCCACTCTGNAAATCGATATGGAGAATTATTTTATTATTATTATTATTAAAAGATTTTCTGTTTATTTTGCATACCAACCACAGAACCCCCTCTCCTCTCTCCTCCTGCCCCCCAGACTTGCCCCTCAACCCCTCCCATTCCCACCTCCTCCAATGCAAGGTCTCCCATGGAAAGTCCCCAGAGCCTGGTACTTTCAGCTGAGACAGGTCCAAGACCCTCCTCCCTATGCCTGGACTGCACCAGGTGTCCCACCATAGGCACTGCACTCCAAAAAAACCAGCTCATGCACTAGGGATGGATCCTGATACCATTGCCTGGGGGCCCCCTAAACAGTTCAAGCTAAACCACTGTCTTGGTTTATCCAGAGGGCCCAGTCCAGCACCATAGGGGCTCCACTGCTATTTGTCCACAGTTCATGCGTTTCCACTAGTTTGGCTGGCCATCTCATTACATTTTCCAATCATGATCTCCATGTCCCTTGCTCATACAATTTTTCCTCTCTCACAACAACTGGACTCCTGGGGCTCGAGCTGGCACCNGGTTGTGGATCTCTGCATCTGTTTCCATCTGTCTCTAGAAGAGGGCTCCTGGGGGCTCCTNAGCTATTGGTCCACAGTTCATGTGTCTCCACTAGTTTGACTGGCCATCTTTATACACCTTCCCATTATGATCTCGTTGTCCCTTGCTCACAGAAGCCCCTCTCTTTTCTATCAACTGGACTGCTGGAGCTCGGCCTGGTGCACGGCTGCGGATCTCCGAAACTGCCTTCATCAGTTTCTGGATTAGGGCTCTATGATGACAGATAGGGTATTCATCCATGTGAATACTCTCTGGAGTATGCCAGTTCAGGCTCCCTCTGGATTATTTCCAGTAGTCTAAGGTGGGGTCATCCTTGCGGATTCTTGGGAACCTCCCTAGCATTCTGTTTCTCCCTATTCCTATGATGTCTTCATTTATCATGGTATCTCTTTCCTTGTTCTCTTACTGTGTTCCTGTTCCAACTCAAACCTCCTCTCAGCAGAGAAAAACAATGACATCATGAAATTTGCAGGCAAATGGATGGAACTAGAAAATATCATCCTGAGTGAGGTAACCCAGACCCAGAAGGACAAACATGGTATATACTCACTCATAAGTGGATACTAGATGTAAAGCAAAGGATAACCAGACTGCAATCCACAGCTCCACAGGGGATCCTAGGAAGGACGCACAGATGGCCCAGTGAGGGAGAACTGAATGAAATCTACAAGGGCAGACTGGGGGTGAGGAATGGAGAGCAACAAGATGGAGGATGTGAGCATAGGGGAACGGGAGGTTCGAGTTGGAACAGGGACACAGTAAGAGAATTCTTAACTAAATAAATCCTCAAGTTAAATAAATCTAGCACTGTACTGTTCTCACCACTAGATGGTGGTCTTGTCATTTTACTAACTCAGGAATAATTTTGTCTTCTGTGACTCATGATAAGGTGATCANACTCTGCTCAACACACACAAACACTAACCCCACNGAACCCAGGTGGATGCAGAGACTCTTGCTGTGCCANATGTAGAAAATAANTAAGATATGTGGTTCCTGGACTAAAAATGTCAGTTACACCTTACACCNGTGGTTCCAGAAACAATGAGNAAGAGGAAGAGGAAAGGGAATAAGAAGAGGAAGAGGGGGAAAGGCTAAGACATGCCATTCTCAGATTCTAAGGATCATGTCTGTCGAGTCAGGATTCTCGATCCAGAGACAATGGCCCCGACGGGATGGAGCCTGAAGGCATCATCGAGAGTAACTGGAATGAGATTGTNGATAGCTTTGATGACATGAATCTCTCAGAATCCCTTCTCTGTGGTATTTATGCCTATGGTTTTGAGAANCCCTCTGCCATCCAGCAGCGAGCCATGATTCTTTGTATCAAGGGTTATGATGTTATTGCTCAAGCCCAGTCTGGGACTGGGAAAACAGCTACATTTGCCATATCAATTCTGCAGCAGATTGAGTTAGATCTAAAGGCCACTCAGGCTTTGGTTCTGGCACCCACTCGGGAGTTGACACAGCAGATATAAAAAGTAGTCATGGCATTAGGAGACTACATGGGTGCCTCTTGTCATGCCTGTATTGGGGGCACCAATGTCCGTTCTGAGGTACAGAAGCTGCAGATGGAAGCTCCTCATATCATCGTGGGTACCCCTGGCCGGGTGTTTGATATGCTTAACCGGAGATACCTGTCCCCCAAATACATCAAAATGTTTGTACTGGATGAAGCAGACGAAATGGTAAGCCGTGGGTTCAAGGACCAGATCTATGATATATTCCAAAAGCTCAACAGTAACACACAGGTAGTTTTGTTATCTGCTACAATGCCCTCTGATGTCCTTGAGGTGACCAAGAAGTTCATGAGAGACCCCATTCGGATTCTTGTCAAGAAGGAAGAATTGACCCTGGAGGGTATCCGCCAATTCTACATCAATGTAGAACGAGAGGAGTGGAAGCTTGACACATTGTGTGACTTGTATGAAACCCTGACTATCACCCAGGCAGTAATCTTTATTAACACCAGAAGGAAGGTGGATTGGCTCACTGAGAAGATGCATGCCCGGGATTTCACTGTTTCTGCCATGCATGGAGATATGGACCAAAAGGAACGAGATGTGATCATGAGGGAGTTCCGGTCTGGTTCTAGCAGAGTATTAATTACCACTGACTTGTTGGCCAGAGGCATTGATGTGCAGCAGGTCTCCCTAGTCATCAATTACGACCTTCCCACCAACAGGGAAAACTACATCCACAGAATTGGTCGTGGTGGTCGGTTTGGCCGTAAAGGTGTGGCTATTAACATGGTGACAGAAGAAGACAAAAGGACTCTTTGAGACATTGAGACATTCTACAACACTTCCATTGAAGAGATGCCCCTCAATGTTGCTGACCTCATTTGAGGGGCTGTCCTGCTACCTGGCCCTAGCTAGGGTTCAGTCCCGGGGGTCTGAGGAACAGCTGGAGGGGGGAGGGGAGGGCTGTCTCTTATACACATCTAGATGTGTATAAGAGACAGGCCAAGGGATGGACATCTTGTTTTTTTTTTGTTTGTTTGTTTGTTTCTCTCTCTCTCTTTGAATAAATGTCACTTTTTGAGGCAAAAAGAAAAAAAAGACATATTCTCTAGACTCCACACAGTGGTTGTAATCAGTAACCAACAGCAACTGTACTTACCTGCATGGACCTCTCACTAGACCACTGGGAAGCACACATGCCACAGTCTAGGAAAGGGAAAGGCTCACGGGGCCCACTCTTTACCTCTCAAATGTTGGCAATGGATGGATTGTAGGAGAGGAATCACTGCCTTTAGCTGTAGTCCTCTGCTGAGCCCACCAGGCTCCAACACAAAGCTCCAAACTCACAGTCTCACACATGGCCCTGATTAATCTCNGGGGATCCCAAGAAAAATTAATAGAAACTAACACTCTACAGAAATTGGTTAGAATTGTGGACCACGAAAGCAGACAGGTAGGAGGTGAGAGTGGGCAGTGTTTGATGTGTGCATGCTCAAACACACACAGATGGTGTGTGTATATATNCATATGTATGTGAGTGTGAAATAGTTATTAATAGAAAAAAATTTGANTTTGAATCAGGGTTTCTCTGTGTAATACTGGCAGTCCTGGAACTTGCTTTGTANATCAGGCTGGACTAAAATCCCAGAGATCTGCCTACCTCTGCCTTGGAAGTACTTGGATTAATGGTGTGCACCACACTGTCCATCTCAGAAATTTATTTGAAATGACCATATCAGTCTGTACATTCTTTTTCATTGTACAATTATCTGGTTTTTTGTTTGGTTTTGGTTTTGGTGTTTTGAGATGGGGTTCNTCTGAGTAACAGCCCTGGCTGTCCTAGAACTCTCTTTATAGAAAAGAATGTTCTGAAACTCACTGAGATCCACCTACCTCTGCTCTGGAATGCTGGATTAAAGGAGTATGCCACCACACCCTGCACATTATCTGGTTTAATATCAGGTAAAAATAAGAGTCGGGGAACCTTCTTTTTTTATACCAAGAAGTTTATGCTTGCCTTTTAAAAAAAGTGTTTCACTGTGTAGTCCTGACTGTGCTGGAACTTTGAACATCAGACTGGCTTTGAACACACAGAGATCCTCCTGCCTCTACCTCTGGGAGTGCTGGAATTAAAGGCTTGTGCCACACCCCCTGGCTGTCAAGAAGTATTTTAAGTAACTTTGCTTTTAGCTGTTCTCTGGAGTTCTGACAGAATCCTGTCAATCTTGTTGAGGGGTTGTTTTAAGGGTGGCACTTTCTTTCTTTTCTTTTTTATTAAGAAATTTTTTACTCATTTTACATACCAACCACAGACCCTTCTCCCCTCCCTCTTCACATGCCCAGCCTTGCCCTGCATTCCAACTCCCATTCCCACCTCCTCCAAGGCAAGGCCTCCTGTGGGGAGTTATCAGAGCCTGATACACTCAAGTGAGGCAGGTCCAAGCCCCTCCCCCTGGACCAAGGCTATGTAAGGTGTCCCATCATAAGTAATGGGCTCCATAAAACCCCCTCATGCGCTGGGGATGGATCCTGATGGATCCTGATCCCACTGCCAAGGGGCCCCTTAAGCAATTCAAGCTACATAATTGTCTCAAATATACAGAGGGCCTAGTCCAGTCCCATGCAGGCTCCGCAGCTATTGGTCCACAGTTCATGAGTTCCCACTAGTTTGGTTTGGTTGTCTCTGCAGGTTTCTCCATCATGATCTTGATGCCCTTTGCTCATAGAATCCCTCCTCTCTCTTTGACTGGACTCCTGGAGCTCGGCCTGGTGTTTGGCTGTGAATCTCTGCATCTACTTCCATCAGTTACTGGAGAAAGGCTCTATGATGACAGTTAGGGTATTCACTGATCTGATTACTTGGGTAAGCCAGTTCAGGCACTCACCCCACTATTGCTAGTAGTCTAAGCTGAGGTCATCCTTGTGGATTCCTGGGAACTTCCATAGCACTCGGTTTCTCCCTATTCCCATAATATCTCCCTCTATCATGGTATCTCGTTCATTGCTCTCCCACTCCATCTATGTTCCAGCTCAACCATACCATTCCCTTATGTTCTCTTCCCCTACACCTACCCTCTATTGGCACCCCTCATTCCCAGTTTACTCATGGAAATCTCATCTATTTCCCCTCCCCAGGGCAATCCATGCATCCCTCTTTGAGTCATCCTTGTTAGCTAGCTTCCCTGGAGCTGTGGATTATAGTTCGGCCATCCATTGCTTTACATCTAGTACCCACCTATGAGTGAGTACATACCATGTTTGTCCTTCTGAGTCTGGGTTACTTCACTCAGGACGATATTCTCCAGTTCCATCNATTTGCCTGCAAATTTCATGATGTTANTGTTTTCTACTGTTGAGTAGTCCTCCATTGTGTATATGTACCACATTTTCTTAATCCATTCTTCAGTTGAGGGACATCTAGGTTGTCTCCAGGTTCTGACTATTATGAATAATGCTGCTATGGGCATAGTTGAGCGTATGTCCTTGTGGTGTGATTGAGCATTCTTTGGCTATAGGCTCAAGAGTGATATAGCTGGGTTGATGACGATTGATTCCTAATTTTCTGAGAAAACACTATACTGATTTCTCAAGTGGCTGTACAAGTTTGCACTCCTACCAACAGCGGAGGAGTATTTCCCTTGCTCCACATCCTTTCCAACATAAGCTATTATCAATGTTTATGATCTTAGCCATTCTGACAGGTGTNAGNTGGTATCTCAGAGTCATTTTGATTTGTATTTTCCTAATAATTAAGGATGATGAGCAATTCTTTAGATGTCTTTCAGCCATTTGAGATTCTTCTGTTGAGAATTCTCTGTTTAGCTCTGTAGTGCATTTTTTAATTGGATTGTTCAATATTTTGATGTCTAGTTTCTTGAATTCTTTATATATTTTGGAAATCANCCCTCTGTCAGATGTGGAGATGGTGAAGATCTTTTCCCATTCTGTAGGCTGTTGTTTTGTCTTATTGACCATGTCCTTTGCCTTACAGAAGCTTCTCAGTTTCAAGAGGTCCAATTTTTTAATTGTTGCTCTCAGTGTCTGTGCTACTGGTGTTATATTTATGAAGTAGTCTCCTGTGCCTATGTTATCAAGACTACTTCCTACTTTCTCTTCTGTCAGGTTCAGTGTAACTGGTTTTATATTGAGGTCTTTGATCCACTCTGACTTGAGCTTTGTGCATGGCAATAGAAATGGATCTATTTGCAATCTTCTATATGTTGACATCCAGTTATGCCAGCACCATTTGTTGAAAATGCTTTCTTTTTTTCCATTGTACAGTTTTGGCTTCTTTGTCGAGCATCAGGTGTTCATAGGTGTGTGGGTTAATGTCAGGGTCATTGGTCCACGTGTCGGTTTTTATGCCAATACCAAGCTGCTTTTATTACTATAGCTCTATAGTAAAGCTTGAGGTCAGGGATGGTGATGCCTCCAGAAGTGGCTTTATTGTACAGGNTTGTTTTAGCTATCCTGGGTTTTTTGTTTTTCNATATGAAGTTGAGTATTGTTCTTTCCAAGTCTGTGAAGAATTGTGTTGNGATTTTGATGGGGATTGCATTGAGTCTGTAGATTGCTTTTGGTAAGATTGCCATTTTTACTATGTTAATACTACCTATCCACGAGCATGGGAGATCTTTCCATTTTCTGATATCTTCTTCAATTTCTTTCTTCAAAGACTTAAAGTTCTTGTCATACAGGTCTTTCACTTGTTTAGTTAGAGTTACCCCAAGGTATTTTGGATATTGTAAAGGGTGATGTTTCTCTTATTTCTTTCCCATCCCATTTATNGCTTGTATATACAAAAGTTACTGATTTTTTTGAGTTGATCTTGTATCCTGCCACATTACTGAAGGAGTTTATCAGCTGTAGGAGTTCCCTGGTAGACTTAGTGTCACTTATGTATACTATCATATCATCTGCAAATAGTGAAAGTTTGACTTCTTCCTTTTCAATTTGTATCCTCTTGATCTCCTTTTGTTGTCTCATTGTTTTAGCTAGTACTTTGAGTTCTATAATGAATAGATATGGAGAGAGCAGACAGCCTTCTCTTGTTCCTGATTTTAGTGGAATCACTTGGAGTTTCTCTCCACTTAATTTGATGTTGGCTGTCAGCTTGCTGTAAATTGCCTTTATTATGTTTAGGTATGTTCCTTGTATTCCTGATCTCTCCAAGACCTTCATCATGAAGGGGTTTTGGATTTTGTCAAAGGCTTTTTCAGCACCTAATGAGATGATCATGTGGTTTTTATCTTTCAGGTTGTTTATATGGTGTATTACATTGACA
>LZPO01008665.1:4497-23846 GCA_001675575.1 Neotoma lepida | reverse complement strand
CTAAGTCTGGGTATGTTATGCTTTTCTGCCTTGTGATCTCATCATCCATCTCCTCTTACACCCGCCTATTGAGTCTTCCCTTTCAGTTGTTATATTTGTAACTCTGTGACTTTCATTGTTCACAGATTCAAGTTCTCTGGAGAATTTGTCTTGCCATTTCCTTTCTCAATTTATTAGTAACAGTACCACGCTTGTGTCTAAACTTGATAATATTTCTATTATATACAAGTCTATTTCCTTCTTTTGGTATTTTTCTCTTAGGCTTTGTCATTTGGTCTTATGTTCTGTTAAAATTTTCCTGATTATGATGATGTGAGGTTATAGTTAGTGTTTCTCAGAAGATCTTTGCCTTTGGAGCAGACATTAAATTGCTTACCTTAGTCTTACCATGGATAAATCTAAAGTTTGGCTGTGATGTTTTCTGAGTGCTGGCTCACCCTCACTTTGGTAGAGCAGCCTTTTGGGGATCTCTGCTGGAAGTTCAGAATTAACAGCGCTCTGCCTCCTCCTTCCACCTTCCCCTCCAATTTATGTTTCTCTAGGACAAGCTATAAACTCCAACTTCTGAGATTCCTTTTTTCTGTGCTGTTCTCTCACACCCCAACCCACTGAACATCAGCAGTCATGAGAAGGAACAACACTATTGAGTGTCTCACTCACAGACTTTTCTATTCCACTTTTTTTCCACTTAAGTCTTACAAACTTGAAAATTCAAATGATTGCTTTGGTGTTTTCTCAACTTTTCCACTTGTTATTGATAAGAATATTGCTGTATTTGGTGGCTCACATCTTTAACACCAGCACTTGGGAGACTGCGGCAGGAGGATTCCCATGAGTTTGAGGCAACCTTAGCTACATAGTGAGCTCTAACCAAGGGCTACAGTGTGGGAATGCATCTCAAAGCACAGAAAGAAAAGGCATAGTGGAAGAAAACAAAAAGAGAAGAATGAATAAATGAATGAGTGAGTTCCAGCCCATGGAAAAATCAATTCACCATTAGTGGGAGTCATTCATAAATGTGTAACATTTTAAAAGGTGAAACACACCGCAAATTCATGCTGACACCTCTAATTCAGATTCAAGAATACAGTACTTAATTTCATTTACCTTATGTCTGTATCACTGTCCTCAGTGCCCAAAACCATGCTTGTCAGTGGTATGAAGGCCTTTGCCAATTGTGCCAACCCACAGCACAAGTTTCCGATGAGGCAGTCAAAAGCACAAATGGCATCCCTACAGTTATGACTACTGAATGGTTTTAAGTTTTTGAAAAAAGGAGTATCTACAAAGTGTGTTTTCTATTATGTAAGCTCTTTTCTGTTTTTTTTTTTAATTTTTATTTAACTTCATTTTATGTGCATTGGTGTGAAGGTGTCAGATCCCCCAGAACTGGAGTTACAGACAGTTGTGAGCTGCCATGTGAGTGCTGGGTATTGAACCCGGGTCCTCTGGAAGAGCAGCCAGTGCTCTTAACCACTGAGCCACCTCTCCAGCCCCTCTTTTCTGGATTTTAAAGTTAAATCCTAAAGCAAGGACAATCTACAGAAGTCTGTTTTCCATTCCTGTTTGCTTCACTTCATCCCATGTTTTTTTCAATATTCAATGGGTCTTGCTTTCATTGTTATAAATATTTAATGAAGTACGGAGTACAAACATTTTTATAAATCCTTTCTTAAATAGTCAGTGTCATGCTATGTACACACCTTCATCNTAATTTGCTTTGCGTACCAATATATCCTAAAGAACATTCCANGATGTTTTATGGTGCTCTAAAATTATTTAACATTTGTATATAACTCTGGTTTATTTCTCCATTGTTTGCAAGTTAACTCTTTTTACTTTATTGTTATCATATTAAACATTTATTATTTATCTCCTTTCTTCCTACATTGCTCTTTACTTAGATACATCTAAAGCATAACTTTGTGTCATTGATTCCAGAAGGTTCTTGAAATCTTAGGGAGACTGGCATGCTAGAGGTTACTTACCACGTAAGAAGTTCACTCCCCAGTCTCTCACTGCCCTTGGTAAGTTCCAGAATGTACTTCCTTCTCTAAGAATTGGAGGACTGCATCCATGAAAAGTACAAGTATCTTTCAAGAGTTCTGCTGAGATGTTCTTCGTAGCTCAGGAGCAATGGTGGGATGTGTGACCTTTAGACTGCAATCCCAAATGAAAGGGGGATGGTGGGTGTCTAGGTGACAGGGTACTGGTGAGCTTAACCAACAAGGGTCATGTAAGCATAGTTCTACAAAGGGCAATAGAGCTGACTGGCAATTGTAGAATGACCAGAGATCAGTGCAGGAGAGCTGTGCTCAGTACCCCAGAAGGAAACAGATGTGTAGCAACTGCAGTCCACTGATTTGGTTTCAGTGTAAAAACTTAGATTCTAATTTGAATTGTTACCATGGAGAATCATAGATTTCTGGAATTAAGACAGTTTACAAACCCAAATCCCTTGACTGAGGGGGAGGCCAGGCCCTACTGAAGAAGATACTTTTTACACAGACATGCCTCCATCCAGAGCTCACATAAAAGCACATGGGAAGCTTGCTAATTGATAGGGATTCTCTTTCAGGTAGCAAAGCGAAAGGGCCAGAAATCTGAGCAGCAGGTAGCATTTTCCTATCACACCATCATGAAGATCCTAGAAGATGCCACAGACAGGACACAAGGATNAAGCTGCTCAGTGAAATCTACCATGAGGTAAAGCCTGCTCCTTCCCCTTCCATATAACCACAGAACTCCTTCCCCCAACAGGAGCCATTTTCAGCAATGCTGCTTCCAGATTCCAGAGATGAGGAAAGCAGTGATGGGAAATGGGAAACACAGCAGAGCTGGCCCTGAAGGTATAGGTGTGGGAAATCCCACCCCGAGGACATGAAAGCAGGAGATTTGGCCCTGTTCTTTGCTCTTTGTTGCAAAGGTTGAACTCAGAGCAACGCAGGAGAGCTCATCCTGGTGGTGAGGACACAGAAGAGCTGGTGGGCTGACCAATCCTGCAACTACCCAGGCTCAGAACCAGAATTATGGTCAGCCCACCTCAATATCCACCCCACCCATGATCTGCTGGAGCACGTAAAGGGGCTGGTCCTACAGACCCAAAGCTGCAGTATTTCCACAACAGAGCCCATAGCAGGATCGCCAAGAGGGGTTCCCGTTCCATAGTGTAGCAGAAACCAGAGGCCTCGAATCTGACCAATGACTCTTTGCAATGAACACTTGCAAGTAAAGGTATNTGAACAAAATGACTCACTATGTCACACTACAGCTTCTATGACAAAAATTTTTCCCTTTCTTTTCTTTTTTCTCTTAAATTATAATGGGAGGGGGGGCTGCAAGGGCAGAGGGCAGATACACAGGGATGGGAAATGACTGGAACAGAGATGTATGATGTAAAAGACAGAAAGAATAAATAAAAAGAAAAGGGGATATGCTCAACAAGTGATTATTTCTCAAATTTGCTGATGACCTGGGACTTCAGTGTTTCATGTGAAACAATATCAGTTTTAAGTCCTGAATGCATTTCCCCGCTCACAAGGATGCTCACAAACAGTCAATTAGTCAAAACTAAACAGACAAGAACAGAAACTTAAGTATAATAAATATTGCTACTGAATTCTTTTCTATCTTAAAAAAAAAAAACAAAAGCCAAACAAGATCAGACTCACCCTTAATCTCAAGCTTTTGAATGCAACACAGGATGAGGGTCTCACCCCAGTTATCCAGAAGAGTGATTTCTTCTTATAAATGATCATCAATCTTATGGTAAATTAGAAAAAAAAAAGCAAATTCTAAAGTCTTATTTTGCTTTCACTTTTAAACCAGTTTGGCAATAAATGAACCCCAAGCTTGGGCTTTTGGTAAGTTATCTCCAAGCATCTGTGTTCAAAGTGGGTCTTCTGTGATCTGGAAGTGGCATTACCAACACCCATCCCTGCCCATGTCACAGACTCTCCTATATCAACCTCAGGAGCAGATGCAAGCACATTGGAGCCTCATGAGAAGGCAGACAGCAGGGTTCAACCTAGAACACTTGTCAGCCCACAGCATTCTTTGTAGCAATGGGGTTTTCCAAACAAAACATCTGAAGGGGAGCCGTGTCCTTGACTTAGTTTCCCCTCTGTAGCCATCTCTTCCCATTTTCCACAGAGCTCTGTAAAATCCCTTCCCATCTTCAAGGCTCAGATAGAATACAGCTCACCCAGGAACCTGTCCCTGTTTCCTCAGTTACACACCTACATTCCACCCTGTGCTTCTCTCCCCAACCCAACTATCTCTACTCAAATAATACTTAGCTTCAGCAAGCATAGGCACCTTGAAAACAGGAGCGAGGGGTCCCGTTCTTCCGTGAAATCCCTCAGCTCTTACAGCAGCCTCCACCACAACACTGATTGTTTCGTTTGACCAAACGCCCGTCACTCTTTAACATGCTTCCTTCACTGACTTCATGTGCAAGTGGGACCAATCAGCCCACTTGTGTTAGCCAGGATTCTCTAGAGGAACAGAGCTCATGGAATGAATATCTATTACAGGAGATTTATTAGTCTGGCTTGCATGATATTGTCTAGGTGTCTCACTTTAGAGGCTGAGAATCCAGGAGCTGCTATGTCTCCACAGTCCTAGTCTGGCCCTGTAGGCCTGAAGGATTCCTGGAGAGCTGCTGTTTTTCCATCTCAGGATAGGTGACTTGCCAGCAAGAGTGAAGGTAAGTGGGCAAACAGCAAAGCTTTCTTCTTCTTCTATCCCCTCTTATCTGGTTGCCATCAGAAACTGCCACCCATATTTAGGGTGAGTCTTCCCAAATAACGTGACCAAGAAAGTCCTACTCACAAGAGAGCCCAGTGGCTTGCCTTTTAGCTGATTCCAGATCCAGGCAAGTTGANGCTGAGATTAGCCACCGCACCACTACTGATTTGTTAGGAAATGTCCCAGAAATGAGAAAAGGACAGTCAAAACATTGACACAAGGTCTTGTTCATTGTCCAGCTTCAGTATTGCACAGGTACTGTTGGTTTATGCCCACAGATGCCCCTTAGTATTTTTCTACCATGTGACAAATGACCACAGTTTGAAGGAAACAAGACAGTAGGAGGTGAGGCTCTGTAGTGGAAATGTCTTTTTGCTTGTGTGTGAGCGACTAGACTGGTGACCTTGAAGCAAAGACAGAATGGATGCACTGTGTTCTAAAGCCCAGGAGTGCTGGGCTCACAAGGGTAGCCATTCGTCTCCTCCTCNGGCTGGATTTCATTCCCCACCGATGTCCTCACATCTGGATGCTCCTTGGTAGCCCAGCACAGCTGTTAAATTAAGGCTGTTGGCAGCTATTTCTCAAAACCCTTTAAAGAGCTGTTCCCTAGTGAACCAGGCAAATGTCACCTATAGCAGATCAGGTGATGGGTTACTACTTCTCCCTCAATTAAACACAGTCATCTGTCCCTCCCATGCCAGCTTCATGATGCACCCTGGGTAGGGGAGAAAGCCCAGGTCACCCAGGAAAAGGAACAAATAAATACCACGCCTCGCTCTTGAAGAAAACTTAGAGTGTGTTCATTGGATTTCTTTACCTCTATAAAAAATGTCAGCAGCTGCTGATATTGTTTCTATTTTCAGGATTATTGATTGCAACCTTAAAAATAAAGCAGTTACTATCTCAAACAAATGGACAAATGAGATAAAGCAGTCAAAGAAGAAGAAAGAAAAAAGGGTATTGCCAAGAGGCAGGATGGCTACTCTTGATGTTTTCCTAAATATTGTTGCAGAAGACAACTGATGTCCTGACCTCCCGATCAGTGAACCTGCACAGCTGGAGTCCGGTTAAGGCTCCCCGCCTTTATCTAAGTGGACAGTACATCGGAGGAAGACTATTCTGTGCACTCACTGAGTGAATGGAACAGCCCTCAGGATGCTATGGTGGTTCTTCTCCACTTAATTCTTGAGTGGTTGACACATTAAGCATGAAACAGAATCTGTTACGGAACAGCCTGGAACAGGAAAATGAGCACCAAGTTGGGAATTAGAAGATTTAAATATGGGATCAGTTACTACCATGTGGGTGTTGAGTTTGATTTGNGAACTACACTACCACACTGGGTTATTTATGGGATGGGATTATAACAATGTTGAAGATAGAATATANATGTGGCAACACATGCTGAAGCCCAGTGTTCTATAGAAAGGCAGCTTAGTATTTTATCACTATTCAATATTATTTCAAGTGCAGCTAATATCTCTCATTCCTANTATGATCTTCAAGTGCCTGCTTGGCAAGAATGAAATCTCAAAAGCCTGATATTTTGGAATTTGGTAGGCAAGGCTCAAAGAAGGAAGGTTTCTCATCTGCAAAGAAAACTGAAATTATAAAACTTGCAGGTAACTATATGGAATTGGAAAAATGTATACTGAGTGAGGTCACCGGGGCCCAGAATGACAAACACCACATATTCTCTTTTTTTTTCAAGAAAATAAGTGACGGCCTGTTGAAATGGTTCCATTTGCCTCAACCACTCCTGTTCAGTCCATTAGTAGGTGACCCAGGGCACCTCACAGCTACCATCCTTGGCTTCTGCTGACTGCTGACTTACAGAGGCAGGGCTCTTTAAATCTGAGTAACTGAGTCTGTGGATAAATCGTCTTTGCTTAGACACNGTTAGTAAGAATTCTGCCAGCATCTCCATTAAGAAAAGATCAGTGACTAATCTGATGAACTGGTAGCTCTTGTGTGTGCATTTGGCTTCTCCTTTGAGCATTGTTAAAGTTCTACTCTTACGGCATTTTTATACAAAACCATGTCACCCTCCACTGGGTCATAGGATAGCTACTAATCTCATGTGGATATTTAAATTTAAATTAATTAAACACAGAGGGAGGTTTAGTCCCCAGCTGCATCCTCTGCAACCTTTTGAGTGCCCAAGAACCCCCGTGTGCCTACTAGCAACAGATAAGGGGTTATTTCCACCATTGTAGGAAGTCCTCTAGATGTTGCTGACAGTGGCTTGGTGGGATTTATAAGAACATGGTCTTCTGAGTCTTATGGAACCTGGTCCAATCTCATTTCTCTTCTACATAGCTAAATGACCAAGCATGCACTTGGCTCCCCTGAGGTCACAGCTCATGGATCTGTCATTTGCCTANCTCCCAGCAGTGCGGATGAGGTGGGATGGGTCCTAAGAGCCTGGTGTGTCTCTGTATCACTATCTGTTACTTACATAGGACAGCTTGGTTTCTGGGAGATGTAGATGAAGGCAGGGTCCCCGAGTTACTGAGGAGGCATTTTATTTTCTGTATGTGTAGACTCTTACTGGTGTCAATATAAGAACAGTTCTCACCTCAAAGAGAACAAGAGAATTTATTTTGGAGTTAAATATGAGTGACCNTGATGCAAGAACACAGATTTGTTCCCCCAAACACCATATTCCAGTGTGGCAACCACTTCAGGAAATTTTTTTTCTTTTCTATTATTAAAACATTCGATGTACAACTGCAGAAGAGACAATATACANATAGCTTGAACATAAATAGAGGTACAAATTCTTATCCTAATAGTGAAATGTTTCACTAAAGCNTGCCCANTGACTGGGNAAAACCCAAACTTATTTTATGCTACAGTCATCCTAGGGTCCTTCCTGCTAGGTAGCCTCCCTGGATCTGTGGGTTGCAGAGTGATTGTCCTTTGGTTTATATCTAGTATCCACCTATTAGTGAGTACATACCATGTTTGTCCTTCTGAGTCTGGGTTACCTCACTCAGGATGATATTTTCTAGTTTCATCCATTTGCCTGCAAATATATGGTCATTGTTTTTCTCTGCTGAGTAGTACTCCATTGTGTATATGTACCACATTTTCTTAATCCACTCTTCAGTTGACGGGCATCTAGGTTGTTTCCAGGTTCTGGCTATTACAAATAATGTTGCTATGACATAGTTGAGCATGTATCTTTGCAGTATGAATGAGCGTTCCTTGGGTATATACCCAAGAGTGGTATCACTGGGTCTTGAGGAAGATTCATCTGAGAAACTGTCATACTGATTTCCACAGTGGTTGTACAAGTTTGCACTCCCACCAACAGTGGAGGAGTGTTCCCCTTGCTCCACATCCTCTCCAGCATACACTGTCATCAGTGTTTTTGATCATAGCCATTCTGACAGGTGTAAGATGGTATCTCAGAGTCGTTTTGATTTGCATTTCTCTGATGACTAAGGATGTTGAGCATTTCCTTAAATGTCTTTCAGCCATTTGAGATTCTTTTTTTGAGAATTCTCTGTTTAGCTCTGTAGCCCATTTTTTAATTGGATTGTTCAATATTTTATGTCTAGTTTCTTGAGTTCTTTATATATTTTGGAGATCAGCCCTTTGTCAGAAGTGGGGTTGGTGAAGATCTTTTCCCATTCTGTATGCTGTCGTTTTGTCTTATTGACTGTGTCCTTTGCCATACAAAAGCTTCTCAGTTTCAAGAGGTCCCATTTATTAATTGTTGTTCTCAGTGTCTGTGCTACTGGTGTTATATTTAGGAAGCAGTCTCCTGTGCCAATGCATTCAAGAGTCCTTCCTACTTTTTCTTCTATCAAGTTCAGTGTTATTGGATTTATGTTGAGGTCTTTGATCCATTTGGACTTGAGTTTTGTGCATGGTGACAAATATGGATCTATTTGCAATCTTCTACATGTTGACATCCAGTTATGCCAGCACCATTTATTGAAGATGCTTTCTTTTTTCCATTGTACAGTTTTGGCTTCTTTGTCAAAAATCAGGTGTTCATATGTATGCGGNCTGATGTCAGGGTTTTCAATTCGATTCCATTGGTCCACATGTTGGTTTTTATGCCAGTACCAAGCTGTTTTTATTACTATATCTCTATAGTAATATTCTCTTATTATCTTATATGTGGATCCGAGCTTCAGATCTTTCATTTTATATATTAAACCTCAAGAACATCTAGAAGCCAGGAACACAGTGGAATACAAGTAAAATAAAGATAGAGAAGGGAATAGTAGGGACAGAAAAATTCAAGCTTGAAGAAGTATGGCGAATAGNAAGTGATCGGGTAGAGGAAGAAAGACCTTAAACTATGGTTTCTAGAAGTCGGACTGTATTAGGGGAAGATTGAGCCTAGAGAAGCAGCTGGAAGCCTGAAGGGGTGTCCAGGAGAGGCCTGATCACTGCTGAATGAGGAGAATGCCAGTGGAGTTGGAGAAGTGAAGATGGAATGAGATGTTAGAAAAGATGNTATAATCAACAGAGGTTGGTGGTTAATGAAGAGCATTGGAAGGAAGAAACAGATCCTATGTGTGTGCCATGCACTGAGTCAGTTTAAGGCTGGATGTTCACACCCACCACCTTCATGCATCCACATCCTAACTCTTGATGTGGTGGTATCCAAAGTTGGATGTTAGGGAACTAATTAGGTCAGGAGGGTACAGCCCTCAAAATTGGGATTAATGCCCTTATTAAAGAGGCCCCAGGGAATTCCTGTTCTTTTTCTGACTTTAGACGGCACATGAAGAAGACAGCCACCTGGAAGCCAGGACAAGAACCCCTGGTTGGCATGAAGCTGCTAGAGCTGTGCTCTTGTCTTCTTGGCCTGCAGAACCTTGTGAACCAAGTCTGTGTTTTCCATAAGCTCCCTGCTTTGTGAGGTCTCATTACAGCAGCCCAATCAGACTCAAGCTATAAATGAGCATAGCGTGAAGGTTAAATAGAGTGGCCCACTACCATTGAGCAGGACCTGCTTCAGATATCCAGTGGAGACCTGTCCACCCTTGGAAGGTTAAGTAGGGACTGGAGTCTTCTTCAAGAACTCAGGCTTTGACATGAAAGGAGCTGAAAAGCATCTTTAGCTCGGAGGCCAAAGGAGATTGTTGATTAGACTTCCTGAGGTTGTGGTGGAAGGACTGGGATAGAGGGAGACTGGGTGAAGAAGAAACATGGAAGGTGCCAGAGAAAGTGGGTGCTTGCAGGGTCTGTGTCCAAATGGACACTGGGTCCAGGAATCTAGAATGAGGTAGGCTGTAGTCCAGGGAAGTCTGCGAACTGACTGCACCCAGAGCATCTCTGTGGGCAGGGACACTGGCTCACCCAGGAATCATACATTGTACAAAGGAGACACTCTGAAGAGCTTGTGCACATGTGGATGCAATGGTTTTCAGTCATTCACATTGATATCTAAATGATGATGGGGTCCAGGAGCACAGGAAGGACACTGTCCAGTTAGTTGTAAGACCGACTTGCCTCTAAGCTACCATGTGAGAAACTTTTCTCTAAATTATAAGGGAATGTGCTGGTTAATATTTGTCAGCTTGACGCAAATGGGACCTAGAAAGACAGAACCTCAATTGAGGAATTGCCTCCTTCAGACTGGCTTATAGGTACGTGGTGCTGTGTGTGTATGTGTGTGTGTGTGTGTGTGTGTGTGTGTGTGTGTGTGTGTGTGCCTAAGGTTGATGTAGGAGGGCCCATTCCACTGTGGGCAGTGCCACCCCCTGGACAAGTGGTCCTGGGCTGTGTAAGAAAGCAAGCCAGTAAGCAGCATTCTTCCATGGTCTCTCCTTCAGTTTCTGCCTTGGCTTCCCTTGGTGATGGAGAGTAAGCTGGAAGCTAAAGAAACCCTTTCCTCCCCACATTCTTTGTAGTCAGTGTTTCATCACAGCAGCAGAAAATGAACCAGGACAGAAGCAGAAGCAAGAATTTAAAAATTGACCAGCTAAAAATTTACCCATGAAGACAAACGAGTCATGTAAGAGAAACACAACAGGATCTGATAGCAAAGTCTGATCCTAACTGATCTGTTCTCAGAATGGACTCAGGAGGCATGTGGGTGATGCCACCTGAGTATGGTTATATCGTGGCATAGAGGCACTGTCTAGCAATGAGAGGCAATAAAGTCTGCCTCCTGCAACAGAGACTTCCAAACCAGAGGCGGTGCTCATGACAGCTTGCAGGGCTGAGCTCTCCTTGTATACTCTCCTTGTATATGATAGGGCCTGAAGCAAACTTCATTCTTGCCAGAAACAATGCAGGGAAGAAATTTTAGATAAAAGCTGTAGAAGGCATTCCAGTTCATCTTGAGATAAGCAGAGAACATTAGGAATAGATGAATGGATAAATTAAATGTAAGTCAATCGATGATCAATCAGAACGAAAATGATGTCACAGCTCAAGCNGAAGGGAAATGGGATTTATCACATTCCATCAATGCAAAGTTGTGCATTATTCTCAAATTTTAATATCCTGAAATTAAACTGCCCCTTAGAATCAATGAGATCTTGTGATAGCTGTCAGCACAGCAGCAAGTTGGTTGAGATTGTGCAAGCCAATGATTTCAAAAGTTGTTCCTTCTCCCCTACCCTGACTGCATCAGTATTACCAGGAAATCCCTTTAAAATGCAAATGTCTAAGACTCACCCTGCACTTACCCTAACAGGAAATCTAATTCAATTGTCTGTGGTTTAATAAACTCACCAGGTAGTCCTGGGAATGCTCATATTTCAGAAAGACTGGATTCTATGGGGGGAGAGAGACAGAGACAGAGACAGAGAGACAGAGACATGGCCCATATGACCATGGATTTTGAAGTCTCCCAGTTTACTGTTTTCAGACAGAAAACAGTAGCGCTCATGGTATAATTTAAAGAAGAGCTGATGGTACACCTCTCACTCTGAGTCTCAAGACCTGAAAACAGGAAGGGATTGATGTTCCCACTAAAGCAGCCAGGGAAGGAGAGAATCCAACTACCTTCTGCCTCCTGACAAGTCCTCATGGGGGAGGGGCTGTCCACCTTTCTCATACCAATTCAAACTCTCATCCCTTCCAGAGACACCTGCAGTATATCTGGACCGAGAACCAGTAAGCAAGTATCTGGACATCCCTTTGCCCAGTAAAGTTTACATGAAATTACACATTATAACAGGAATCAGGGGACGGAAAGAAAATCAAGGGAATAATACAAAACACTCCTTTAACCTGTAAGAGCTGAGTGATTGTGTGGCCAGAGCAGGAAAGAAGGTGAATCAGATGCGTTCAGCCACATCTCCAAGGCTGCCCATGTTAATCAAACTTGACATTTATGTAACAAAATGCCTGACATGAATAACTTAAGGGATGAAGGGCTTGCTTTGGCTCACAGTTTCAGGGGTGGGAAGAGAGGAAAGGCTCACAGTTGGGCAGCTAAAGAATGTCTGCACTATCTGGCCTCTCTTCTATTTCACCCAAGAGCACAGGCTGTTGGATGGTCCACTCACATTTATGAATGTCTCCCCCACTTGGTTAGTCCCCCATAAACACACCCTCAGGGGCACACCAAGAAATGTANTTGACTGAGCTTGAAGGTATCTCTCCATCTAACCAAGCTGGCCATCAAGATTAACCATCATGCAGATTGCCTCTCTCTACTTGCCAGCCAAGGGACCCAGAACAAGAGACTTTTTGCTTATTTATGGCTTTCTTTAGGAAGTTTTACTTCTTACCGATTGGAGGCAGCTAAGTGGTAGAAAGACTTGACTAGTCTATTGCAAGGCCCTGGGTTTGATCACCAGCACCTTTTTACTTCATCCATATATTTGATAGTATTGAGAGTGATGAAGAGCTTACCACAGGGGGAAATATTGAGCAAGGCTCTGAATGTGAGAATGCCTTAGAGATAAATCTAACCTTAAAACAATCTTCCTAGGGCTGGGGACATGGTTCAACAGGTAAGAGCCCTGGCTGTTCTTCCAAATGACCAAGGTTCTGATACCCTCTTGCACCAAAAGACACTTGTACCCAAGTGGTACACATTCATATAGACAAATAAAAATAAAACCTTCTTTTCAGATGTACAAATGAATGAAAAACTGTGGTGACATTTTGAATAAACAAAATAAAATCTTACTGAAGATCAGAGGACAGAACAAGCCACTAGATTAAACATAGAGGCCAGGCAGTGGTGGCACACACCTTTAATCCTAGCACTCGGAAGGCAGAGGCAGAGATCCATCTAGATTTCTGTGAGTTCAAGGCCACATTGGCCTAAGTGAGATTAATCTAGTCTAAAAGAGAAATAGAGCCAGGCAGTGGTGGCACACACCTTTAATTCCAACACTTGGGATTACACCCCTTTAATCCCAGCACTAGGAAGATTGAAACAAGAAGTGATATGACTGGGCAGAGAAAGGAATATAAGGTAGGAGGAGACAGGAACTCAGGCTCTTTCAGGCTGAAAAGTTGGTGAGGTAAGAGGTGGTGGCTGTGGCTTGCTCTGATATTTCACCCTGATACCTGACTCTGGGTTTTTATTAAGACCATTTAGGATTTGAGCAACAAAAAAACTATACAAAATTGAAGCTTGATAGATTCTGGGTCCACTTTTATAAGAAACTAATAATGACATAATTAAGTGATAAACATTCATTGCAGCATTTTAATTGATACAATTTTCTTCTTGCTTATACACGCAAATTAAGAGTTCATTTCACAATCCATGAAGTTTGGTTTGATGAGTTATGGCAATTTNTAAGATCTTGCCTGCCAGGTGTGATGGCTAACCTTGATTGTCCACTTGATAAGATTTAGAATTCACCATGGAAAGAAACCTCTGTATGTGTCTGTGAGGGAGATTCTAGACTGGGTTTATTGAGAAGGGAAGAGCTACTCTCACTATATCCCGTGGGCTGGAGCCCTGGGCTGGAGCCCTGGGCTGAATATCAAGGAGAAAGGGATCTGAGCAGCAGAGCTCACCTCTCTGCTTCCCGGCTGCAGACACACTGTGAGCGACTGCCCCAGGCTCCTGTTGCTGTGTCCTTTCTGCTATCAGAGACTGCACCCTTGGACTGTGAGCCCAAATACAGTCTTTGCCTTAAATTGTCTTCCTCAGGTAGTTTGTCACAGCAACTAGAAAAGTGATTAAGACACCAGGTACCGATCCCTGCCAAGAGATGCTCTGATTTCAGGAAGAATCTAAATCTTAAACTTCTTCTACCCCTCTCCTCCCAAGGAGAAATTAGGAAGAAAAGTGATTGAAAATTTTCAGGCCTCTAAGTGCTCCTGTCTTCTTGAGTATTTTGGAAGTGAGCACATCTTTTTAACGGACAGTATGTATCTCAGATTCAAATCCTGGCCTTATTAAGTAGCTCTGAGACTTTGTGCAAACTGCTCATCCTTTCTGAGACTCAGTTTCCTCTCCTGTTCAATGGGAAGAATGTTCACAGAGGTTTTCATTTCTGACAGGTGATTCCTGTGTAATGCTTAGAGGATGCACAGAGCCTAAGGAACACAAAGGGTTGGGGACTAATAACCACCGTGGTCTGTAATCCAGGACAGGGTTGTGCCTGTTTGCATGTTTCATGTCAGCTGCTGTAGGGTTCTGCCCACAACCCCAGCAAACACTGGTCTGAGTGACTTGATAACCTGACCCGAATCTGAACCAGCTCAGGCAGGGACCATGCTGCTTCACTCTGATGAACCAAGCTATTCTGTGTAGAGAAAAACTCAAAATCATTTTAAACCTTCAGAAAGCGAGTCAATTAAAGAGTCTTTCTAATCATGCCCCACATTATCAAAATGAAAATAGTGTTTCATTAGGGAAAGCATTTCAGAGGTTATAATTCTTACTGATAGTGAGGATCTCTCAGGAAAATGACTACGAGTGAGAGACAAACATATTTCAAAGTCCTCATCCATCCTCAGTTGAATCAACAGGAAATTCATTTTCCAAGCCACTGTCCAGCTCGTCCCCCAAAACACTTCCATCCACGCCTCCGAGAGTCTCTTTCCTGATAAATAATGTAGGCACAGAGGGATGGAGAGGCTCTCAGGAAGGAGGGATGCCACATCGTCAGGGTTTAGGTTTCCTCTGTAGAAAGTGAAGCACTGCTGTAAAGTAAGGAACTCAGAGTTGCAGCCTCAGATCCAGAAGACAGGACACACATACCCTACTGTCACCATCTACTTTGTGGAAATGCAAAACCTTTGGGCTTTATTTGAACTCTGAAGTCTAAAAAGGAAGTGTAGAAATAATGTGTATACACGCACACACACTATATATGTATATATGCACACACTTATGTAGTGTGTGTATACATGTGTGTATATATACATATATATGTACATATATATTAGAGAGAGAGATGGATAGATGGGTAGACAGATAGGCAGACAGATCTGTTGCTCCTCTCTCTGGATCTTCTGGGATGAATTCTGATTTCACTCCAATGTCCTCTGATCTCACCAGTTCCTGTCTTGTTTCTTCATTTTCCCTTGATTAATAATCAATAATAGTCATCATGGAAAAATAATTTCACTATAAATTTAGATCATGATGGAAAGTCCACCCCCCCAAGAATGTTAATTTGTGCCAAAGTCAAATAAAGACATATTGGAAAGAGACATGTTCAGGTCTTAAGGACACCACAAAAATGAAGCTCCCTAAGCTGAGGGTTTACCAGTCCACTGGCCATACTTGTCCTAAGGTCAATGAGGGGCTAAAGGCTTACCTCAGCTTTTAAACTTCCAAAATTTAATCAGTCTTATGAGGGATGACTGTCTCCTCTATGCCATGATAATAAGAAATTTGGCTGATCTAGAAGCCAAAATTATCTATAATGTGGGATATCCTGAGACCAGAGCCTTGGTGGTATTTCTCTACAGTATTCATACCATCTAGGTTAGTGTACCTAACAGCAAAATAGCTCATTCGTGTATCATTTCTATATGATAGAATCGGAGCAAGTACAAATGTATGACATTAAGGAATTTTCTCTTTGATTTAAATTTTTTGTTTTTATTTATACTTATGTGTGTATGTGTTTGTGTAAACGAATGTTGTATGGTGTGTAGATGCCTTTAGAGGCCAGAAGATGGTATCAGATCCACTGGAGCTGCAACTATAGGTGGTAGAGAGCTGTCTGATGTGGGTGTTGGGAATTGAACTTCAGTCCCTTACAAGAACAGTACATGCTCTTAACCACTGAGCCGTCTCTTCAGGCTCAGCAAATGCTTTTTATGGAAAAGTAAGCCCTTGAGTTTGAACTATCATTGACTTCAATAGTCAGGCCATCTAGTCAACTCATGGGGATCTTACGTGTGGATTAAAGATAAACCACACAGGTGAACTTGGAGATAGCCTTGTGGACAGCAAGAAAACTAACATAATCTCTTGCAAACAGAGAGGCTTGGAGTGCACTGCTTAAAGACTCACCTGGGAGACCTGAGAGTTGGAGTAGCATGTGAGGAATTGCTTAGACGCTGGGCATATGGATTATTTAGAAGTACTTTGACTCCTTAGATTGACACATTATTGTAGAAGGTAGAAGGAAATGCTGATGAAAAGATAGCTGTAAGTGTCAAAATCAGAAGCCCACTGCTTAACAGGAGACAAATATGGGTTTTAGTTCAGAGAAATACAGCCCATTCATTGCAGTCTCTTCTCCTGGGTCTACAAAAGAAAGCCCATTGAAGGGTCAAAGAAAGGCTCCATACATATTTAACACACACTTTACTCTTTCACATGCTACTATCTTACCAGGGGAAGGTAAGCTATAGGAAGCATCCACATTGGCTAATATCTAACAGAGAGCTTCAGCTTAACACACACAGAGTGAGCAACTGACACCACCATCAACCCCACTATGTACTGAAGATTTAAAAAGAGGGAGAGGTGCTGCAGAGATGGCTCAGTGGTTAAGAGCACATACAGAACTCCAGGTAGGTTCCCAGCACCCACAGTGGGCAGCTCACAACTGCCTGTGACTCAAGTGACAGGGGGACGGAATGCCTCTGTGGATACCTGCACTCATGTGTGTGTGCACACCACAAACACACACACACACACACACACACACACACACACACACACACACACACACACAGAATCTGGCTGGTGACTGCACCTTTTTCTTCCCAGAACTCCCTCCTATACTTCCTGCCTAGCTATTGGCTGTTTAGCTTTTTATTAAACCAATCACAGTGGCACATCCTCACACAGTGTAGAGGACAGTTCCACAACAGCTTGCACTGTGGCAGACTATGTAAAAGAGCAGAGTCATGACAGAGGCATCCAGCTCTCAAGATGTTCAGGAAACAGCTGGCTTAACCGGAACAGGAGCTAGGAAGGGAATCTCCAGCTTCCTCCTCCTCCTCCTCCTCCTCCTCCTTCTCTTCTCTTTAACTGTTTCAAACAGTTTTATATTTATAGGGAAAGATGTATGAATATAATAGAAAGAGTTCCCATATGGCCTATCACCAAGTTCTTATACTAGGATGATATAATTGCTACTGTTAATAAACTGGTATTAGTTTATTATCATTAGCCAAGGTTCACAATTTAGCGAAAGTTACAGTTATTTTTTTCTATTCTCTTCCCACCTAGAGGCCCACCACAGCATCATTAATAATTTCTCTTGGATCGAACAGTTTCTCAAACTGTCCTTGCTTTACAGGGTCTGGAAGTTTCTTGGGATTTGCCACGTGCTTTCTTGGGGAAAGTTTTCTGATTAGATGTGCACTGTGAATTTTGGGGGAAAGAACTCAGAATAAGCTGGTATCTGCATCATGCCATATCAAGGGCACATGCTGACAGCATGGCCACCATTGTCAGTGCTGACCTTGGTTGCCTGGGTGATGACTGTTCAGTAGTGAGTTACCATCCCCAAACCTCTCTCCAAGCTGAGTTCTTCGGAACAAAGTCATTATGCACACCCCACAGGTAAAGGTAAAGATTGGGGAGTTATATCCCGTGTGTGTGTGTGTGTGTGTGTGTGTGTGTGTGTGTGTGTAGTTGCACATTTGTATGTGTACATGCAGAGGGCAGAAGAAAACCTTGGCTGTTCTTCAGGCACTGTCCTCCATGGCTTTTTTGAGACAAGGTCTCTCACTGGCCTGGAACTCATCAAGTAAGCTAGGCTAGCCAGCTCATGAGCCTGAGCAATGCACCCCCTCCACCTCCCCAGGATCAGCATTATAAACAAGCACCATCGTATCCAAAGTCTGGGCATCAAACTCAGGCTCTTATGCTTATAAGACATGTATATTACTGACTGAGCTATCTCCCCAGTCCTGTCCCCACTTTGAAGGACAAGTATCTTCATCAATCATGTCTTCAACACAAGAAAACAGTCTCTTTTCCCCAATGTATTTGTTTATCCCTTAATTTATATCAATATGAATCTTTGCATATTTAATAATTTGAATTTTCATCCAAGACTACTTTGTTCAACTTTTGCTTTGTTTTGCTTCTGATGGACACACTGCTTCAGCCCTTCATAGATTTTCTTCTTTCACTTGACTTCTGCAATTCTTCTGCCCTTCCTCCATCTTCTGAAATAAGCAGTATCAGTTCTTTTCTGTGGCTGTTTTGAAGATGTGACTCAGTCCCTGCATGACTGATCCACTAACCCATCATTTGAGCACAATACCGATTTAATATTTGCCTATGCCTAGGATATGCTGAGGTGGACAGGGAACCCTTAGCGCTGCTGAATTGAGTGGAATAAAAATAACTGAAATAGCCTGTGAACTCTCAGAGGGTCTCAGCACCTCAGCTCACTGCAGCTGGGTGATCTCACACCAGGGTCTAGACCTTCCAGACTGATGTGATAAAACCCTCCTCTACCACTTCTCAGTCTGTCCTGGGCTCCATTTGATCCTGTCTGCTTCCAGAAGCTCTTTTTCAAAGTCAGGAGCATATTTATTGTCACACTTGTTCTCTCTGACACTTCTCAATATGTCAGACTGTGTCATTGCTTTTATTAGGGTCTGCTTTAGTTGTTAGAGTTCTTTGGACTCTTTTAATTCTGTATTTCTAATGTTGGGAGACCCTAAAACACCAGATCCAGGCTGTGGGACAGATGGGCCATATCTCACCCAAAGCCATCACCTAGGCAAGGTGAGTTTCCCTCAGCACAAAAATGCCAGGGGGGGGAAAAAACAGGTGTATATGCATGTGTGTGCATGGGTGCATGTGCTGCTATGTGTGTATGCATATGGAGACTTGAGTTGATGTCAGGTCTTTCTCAATTGCTTTCCATGTTATTTGTGGAGACAGGGTCTCTCACAGAAGTCTGAACTCACCAAGTCTGCCTACGCCAGCATTTCAGTTTGTCCAAGAGACCCTCTGTCTGTGCTTACTGAATGATAGGATTATAGACCATCACCATGCTTGCCTGGATTTTATATTGATTCTGGGGATCCAAACTCATGTCCTCATGCTTGTGGGGCAAATACTTAATCCACTGATCCATCTCGCGGGGCAAATGCTTAATCCACTGATCCATCTCGCAAGCTCCAGTGTGATATTTCAATATGTGTATGCTCACTATGTGCTGGACTAGTCAGGGGATAATGTGTGATATTTCAATATGTGTATGCTCACTATGTGCTGG
>LZPO01008664.1:32134-49997 GCA_001675575.1 Neotoma lepida | reverse complement strand
TATTTCTCAGTTTTGATCCTGATAGACCTATAGTTGTTTTCAATAGCATTCCATTTCACTTCAAAGTAAAATTATTTACAAAACCATGTTTCAAAAACTCCATTGAAATACTATTCCTACAAAAAGAGATACCAAAAATAAAATGACTAGAGATAAAAATTGAATCTCATATGTCATTTATCTTATCATTTTAAGAATTCTAGATAGTTTTCAGTTTATTTCCCTTAGCATGTTTTATTTTCAATAGTTTGAATTTACAGCGTCAAAAGGAAAACTCCGTGGCAGCGCATTTGATGAATAGCTTAAATAAATATTNCTAAGTGATTTTGGAGAAGATCCACAAAATGCTATAAATTTTCAAGCAAATATTGAAAAATTATTAATTTTTACGAAACATAAAAATGTATAAAAACTTCNTATTTTTATGGAACATTAACAATAACTTAAGAACTAGCTTTCCAAAAGTTCAAGCACTGAAAAAGAATCAATTTGGTTATTGGAAAGAGAAAGTGAAATTGTGTGCTGTTGTGTAGAAGATTATCTAATATTCATCAATTTCATCTCAAAAATTGTATTGTTCAGCCCCATTAATTGTATGAGAATTAGAGTAATGCATAAATTATAAGAATGGTATATATCACTCCAATTGTATTACACAGTTGTACAGTGTGTACTCTGATAAGATGTTGACAACTTCTATTTCTATTGGTAGATCACCAGTTTGCACAAATTCAAATATAAATTATGTATGTACTCAAACTGATTCCAAGTACTTTGAATTATGAATTTGTTTTAATGTAATAATGAGTTGAATTTCTCTTAACCTAACACATTCACAAAGCACAGTTTTATCACTATGACATTGGTCCACTAAGATTCATAATTTGGATAATAGATAAAAATGAATTTTATCTTCAATCATTTAATTAAGTATATATTAGCATGTACAGCAGTGGTTCTCAACCTGTGGGTCACAGCCCCTTTTGCAAACCTCTATTTACATTACAATTCATAACAGTAGGAAAATTACAGTAATGAGGTAGCAACAAAAATAATTTTATGTTTGGGTGTTACTACAACAGGAGGAACTGTACTAAAGGGTTGCAGCATTAGGAAGATTGAGAACCACTGATGTACAGCAATTTCAAATGTTTCCCACTGGGCTTAGGAAATTTTAAAAAGCTTTACTTTTGATAATAAAAATTGGTTTGAAAGTTTTAAATTACCAAAAGTAATTGAGATTTTTTTATCTGAATTATGAGCTGCTACTTAGTAACACTGACATCAGTTCTTAAAATCATTCTTCNATTGAAAAAGCCAATACTGCAATCATTATTTCATTTTTTAAATATTAAAGAAATCTTGCACTTAAAAACAAAAAANAATTAACAACAACAACAAAAATAACCCAGCTATTTTCACCGAAAAGTCCTGTTTACATAGACAGTTCCTTCTGGGAAATGAAGCTGCAGTGGCAACCTTTTTAGAATACCTCTCAACAACTGCAAGCTAATGTTCATCTCTTCTGAGTTCCTGAGATTATACTTTGGTGCCCAGAACTGTTACTAAGCAAATGTCAATAAACATTTTATATATTACCACTCACATTTTGAGAAAGGTAAAATTCGCTTCCTTTTGTCATCCTTGGATTTTAATGTTAACATGCAAAGACAGAAGTGACATCAAATTGTNACATTTGTCTTCATTGCTTCTTGTTCCCCTACCTTCTTGAACGTTCTCTTTCTCTTCCCAGTGGCCTCCTTCTGTTTGTGCGACACACATATCATCCCACTTTTCTCCCCATTGAGATCGTTTTCCTTCTTGGGTTGCACACAAACAGGAGATTTGAAAATAGAAAGAGGATTTATTGGGAAAGGTTCCAGTGGGAGATGAGAGGGACAGAGATGACAGAGGAAAACGGCAGTGAAATTGACTACAATTCATGATATAAATGTGTGAAACCCTCAATTAACAAAAATACATATCTTCTTTCTCTCCCATGGTCCCCTTTCTAGTTTTATGACCTACTACCAATGTGTGTGCACACACACACACACACACACACACACACACACACACACACAGAGAGAGAGTCTAGGATATCCATGAGTGCATAAGATACATTTTTCTGAGCTTAGCTTACTTTCTTTAATCATTTCCAGTCTATCCAATTTACTGAAAATGCCACGATTTCATTTTTCTTCCTTGCTAAATAAAATTCCATTGTTTATATTCCATTACTACACCACATTATATTTATGTATTCATCCATTCAAGGATATGTAAAAGGAGTCCACTTTTTAACTGTTGTGTATAGTGCAACAATGAAAACTAATGTGCAGAAATCTCTGTGGTGGGACTTACAGCCCATTGATATTTATCCAATATTCACAAAACTGATGTAGCTAGGTCATACAATACCTATATATTTAAGATTTTTTTCCTTGCTTATTTGTTTATGATGGAGTCTTGTTACATAGCCCAAGCTAGCCTGGAACTTACTCTGTAGAACATTCTGGGATTAAATTGAAGATAACCCTCTTGCCTAAGCCACCTGAGTACCAGAATTGCTGTTGCTGTGTGCCACCAAGTGAAGCTTTATTCTTTTGGGACATCTCCACGCTTGTTTCCACAGTGGCTATATCAGATTACATACCAATAAGCAGTGAATACAGGCTCTTCACTCATATCTTTACCAGATTTGGTGTCACTTTAAAAAAAATGGGTAAATTTTTATACTATATATACTTTTAGTGATAGTGCTGCGGATCAAACCCATGGCCTCAAGCATGTAAAATAAGTGCTCTGTCGCTGAGCTACATCCCCAACTCAGTAAAGCTTATTTTTTTAGTTTGGTAGACTGTTTCCTCACTTGGGTGATTTTTGTTTTGTTTTTACTATGCATAAGCTGTTTAATTTCATGTGATCTCACTAATCAACTCTTGGAGTTACTTCCTGTACTATTGGGAGTCTTTTCAGAGAGGATTTGCCAATGCCTGTATCTTTTTTTTTTAAGGTTTACTTATTTTATGTTTTATGTGTGTGAATGTTTTGTATGTNTGTGCACTTTAAGCATGTCTGGTGCCCACAGTGGCCAGAAGAGGNCATAAGATCCATTGTAACTGCAGATACAGATAGTTGTGAGCCACCATGTGGGTGCTAGGTACCAAACCTAGCAATATATACTTGTATCTGCTGAGCCATCTCTCCAGCTCCAAGCCTATATCTTGAAATGTTCCCCTGTCCTCTCGTAAATAGAATGTGCAAGGTTTAAGGTCTTATATTAATTAAGGTTAGATCCATTTGGAACTGATTTCTGATCACAGTGAATATCATCTACCTCATTTTATTCTCCTACATGTGAATAATTCATTTTCTCCAACACATTTGTTGATGTTGCTATTTTCCAATATAGAGTTTTAAAATTTCTTTTGAAAATATCATTTCCCCCTTCCCTTTCCTCCCTCCAACCTGTTCCATGTTACTCCCCCAANCCTTTCTTTCAAATTCATAGCCTCTTTTTCTTTAATTTTTATTACACACATATGTGTTTGTGTCTCTAAATCTATAAATACAAACGGCATCTCCTTTATAATATTACTTGCATGTACATGTTTTCAGAGCTGACCATTTGGTATTGGATAAACAATTGTTTGCCCTTCCCCAGATGTCAATGTCTTTTTAGAAAATTGGGTGACTGTAGCTGCATAGAGTTTATTTCTTGGACTTCAAATCCATCCCATTGTTCTACACACCTGCAGCCTGNTCCATGCTGTCTTTGACTACTGCNTGAGGTCTTGTGTTTCCATATGAATTTTAGCATTTTTCTTAGTTATTGAACCATGTTAGTGAAATTTTGATGGGGATTACATTGACTCTGAAGGTTCCTTTAAGTAACAGCCATGGACATTAGTGGTCTTTCCACCTTCTAGTGTCTTCTGCAGTTTATTTCTTCAGAGTCTTAAAGTTTCATTGCAGAAGTCATTTACTTCCTTGCTTAGGTTTATTCATGGATTTTTAAAATATGTATTATGAACTGGATACTTTTCCTAATTTCTTTCTTGACAAGTGACTTACTGATATATAGGAACCCTGAATTCTGGATGTTTGTTTTTTTCCCTGCTATTTTTCTAAGCATATTAACCAGTTATGAGGTTACTGGTGGAGTTTTATAGTCTTTTAAGATACTTTGTCTGTAAATAGATTGTGATTATATATTGTGTATCCTAATAAAATTTGCCTGAAGATCAGAGAGACAAAGGAACAAGCCACAGCCACCTCTTACCTATAGGACTCCTCAGCCTGAAAAAGCCTTCAGTTCTTATCTCCTCACACCTTATATACCTTTCTCCACTCATCCATCACTTCCTGTCTCAACCTTCCTAATTCTGGGATTAAAGGTGTGTGACTTCCAAATACTAGGATTAAAGGTGTGTGCCACCACTGCTTGGCTCTGTTTTTCNCCTAGACTGAATCAATCTCATGTAGTCTAAGGTAGCTTTGAACTCAGAGATCCAGATGGATNTCTGCATCCCCAGTGCTAGGATTAAAGGTGTGTGCCACCACTGCTTGGCCTCTATGTTTAATCTAGTGGCTTGTTGTGTTCTCTGATCTTCAAGCAAATTTTATTAGGGTACACAATATATCANCACAATAGACATAATTTGATATCTTCCCATTTTGAGTCTTTCTTTTGTTTCTCTTTTTTGCATTAGTTAAGGCTTGAGCTCTATGCTGGGCAAAAATAGAGAAAGAGTTACATTCAAGTCATTCCACATTTTAGAAAAAAAAGCCCCATTTTCCCCTCTTATCATAATATTGGCAGTAGGTTCCTCATATACAGTCCTTATTATGTTGAGACATATATGTTATTCATAGTTTCTTCCTTATTTTCATGATGAAAGAATGAAGAATTTTCATCAATGCTTTTTCTTTGTCTATTGAGATAATTTTATAATTTTTGTTCTTTAAGAATAATGATAAAATTAATATAAAAAACAAACAAACCGCTCTTGCCAATACATCCCAGTGACCNCTTTCTAGTTTTCAGGGAATGCCCTGTGCCTGAGTTTCTGCTTCTGGGTTATTTTGATATGGAGATTTGTAATTTTGTTCATACCTTTTTCCTCTTGTGGCAGTTAACATCAATTTTAAATCTTGTTTTTATAGCTACAGAANTTGACAGGTAATTCATAGTCTTCTATTTAAAGCTGAAAATTTCACCTAACATGATGTTTTCAAATTTTATGCAGAAGGCACCCTATATCCTTTCTGATTATATTCCTCAGGACAGGCAAAACCACTCTGAGACATTGATTTCCTTTCTAACATATACACACATATTTTGAGCATTCCCAGTTAGCCATTTGAGTTGATTGCCCCAACTTTCCTTTCCAACAAGCCTNGCAGTGTGCATGTGNGTATAAGGGTGTTACTGTTTTTAAAGCTTTGCATTTAGATGATCAAATGCACAGTTTCCCAAGAAGCATGGCTTCTGGCAGGTCCAAATAAGTTCAGCTTGTCAAAACATCTTACTGAGCAAGACTGTAAAGTTTTGGAAAGCATGAATACCATTTTCAAGTAAATCTGAGTAGAATATTTTTTATTTTTATTTTTTTTGTTTCTCTCTTCTACACCATTATTATTTTTTACATGAGGTTTCATTTTATTTTTAATTCAAAGATTTTTGTACAATATGCATTTGAGCATGTTTCCCCTCCCTCAACTCCTCCTTGATCCTCTTCACTTCCCCACCCACTAACTTTTTAATGGAACTCACGACAAATTTAAAAAGATGGTCCTAAATATATAATTTTTAAAAGACTTACTTATTTTTATGTGTATGAGTGCTTTTCCCATTTATATATGTATGTATATGTGCATGTACCACATGTATGTCTGGTGCCCTTGGAAGTCAGATGAGGTGTCACAAAACTAGAATGTAGATNGATGGTTGTGATCTTCCATGTAGTGCTGGGAATCTAGCCTGAATTGTCTGCAAGAGCAGCAATTGCTATTATCCACTGCACCATCTTACCAGCCTCTCAATATATATATTCAATTACATTAGCACTAAGATAATAAGCATTCTTTAGTTACCTTAGTCAAGTTTTGAATTTTGACCTTGTCCCCAGAGAGTAATGATAGGCAGAGTAGTAATTTCTCTCTGGGCTGGACAGCAGCAGGAAGCTGTAACTACTAGTCAGTCAGATGACTTTAAAAATAAATACCTGATATTATAAGGTGTGCTGGCTACTTTTATGTCAACACCAGCTAAGGTCATCTTAGAGGAGGGAATCTCAGTTAAGGTCAAGATGTATTGTATGAGAGAAGAATGTATTTTCAATGTAAAAAGAAAAAAAGAATCAAATATATCAAACTAAAGAAAAAAATAAACTCCATAAAATAATAGCTTGTCTTATGAGTTCCCAGCTCCTTGNTCATACTTGGTGACATTTCACATTCTTATGCAAGCCTTCAGGACTAGCTGTCAGTCTGACAGACTCACATCTATCATCTCACCTATATGTCACTCACAGGAGAAAGTGTTTTGCATGATGGTTCTGCCATCTTTAACACTGAATTGCTTCCATATACCCATGGAATAGTTTCTGGATCAAAAAAAAAAAAATAAGGTAAAAGAAAAATAAAAGGGGGAGAAAGGAAAAGAAAAGAAAAGAAAAGAAAAGAAAAGAAAAGAAAAGAAAAGAAAAGAAAAGAAAAGAAAGAAAATGCCTCCATAAGATCAGGATGTAGGCAAGCCTATAAGGCATTTTCTTGGTGATTGATAGGGAAAGGCCCAGCCCTTTGTGGATGGTGCCAACCCTGGGCTGGTGGTGCTGGGTTCTATAAGAAAACAGTCTGAGCAGACCGTGGGGAGCAAGCCAATATGCCTCTGGGTTCTTGCCCTGTTTGAGTTCCTGTCCTGACTTCCTGAAGAGTTAGCAAAATAAAGCCTTTGCTTTCTACGTTTCTTGGTCANAATGTTTCACTGCAGCAAAAGTAACCCTAACTAAGGCAATAAGGTATTCCCTGTTGATAAGCTATGATGTTTGGAAGTTTGAGTGTACAAAAACGCACTGTTTACTTAGGGTATTTTCAATTCATGATGAAATCTAGATAAATTGTATCCACAGTAAATCTGTATAATTAAATCACAACTAGANTTTTTCCCAAAACTTTCAAAACTTAAAACTCAAGTCACTTCTTTGACTTGGCTTTGGTTAAGTTCCAAAATAATACTTTTCTAGGGAAAATTCCTCTCAGGGAAGAGGTGGCTTTTTGTTTGCTTGTATTTTTAATTTTGTAGGGAAGGATGAATGGTATAAAAGGTGAAAACAGGTCTGTCAACACCACAGGAAGACAGGAGCTAGTGATTATTTATCACAATGTGGTATAGTGTAGAGGTGATAATGTGTCAGTTGAAATTACTCCACACCTGTGAGTCTTGTTTTCCTTATCCGTAAACTACATTAACATCTCCCCTACTAGTAGAATGATGTGCAACTGTAAGGAATTATGAGTGATTTAGTGTGTCAACATCATTAACATTTCAAAGCAGAAACAAAGGAATGAAAAAAAATCCATGCTGGGGAAATAGCTCCATAGGTATNTCTCTGGACCAAAGAAAAAGAAGTTTTGATGTGCAAGTATGAGGACCTGAGCTCAAATATCAAGAACCCACATGAGAGCTGGATGCAGTAACGCAGCAGTCTGTAACAGCACGTTGGGTGTCCGACACTGGATAATCCTTAGAAGCTTGCAGACCCAGTAACCTGCCTCGGACAACATGGAAGATGTAAACTGACAACAAAGGTCATCCTCTGAACCTCACATGTGTGTTGTGATGTATGCATGCCTGCATTCACACACCGGAATATACATGCATGTCTCTCTCACATACAAATATAACAGGAATAAATAAAAATGCATAAAAAATCTAAGACCAGTGTCAAATTAAATACACTTTTAATACCAGAGGCACAACTAAAACTATTCTAGACAAACCACATAACTAAATATTCCTGCTTTGAAGGGTTGTATTTTATTTGGGAGTTTATGTTGACTACCTTATGACATTATGGTCTTCTATTCTTAGTTTTTTGGGGGACATGGGGTAGTAATTTCTTCTCCTGTCACCAGGGAATTGACATATAAGAAACATATCACATTGGACAACTTTAAAACATAGACTGTCTTGGCTGGATAAACTATATTATTTAAGCAAAACCTTCATTGAAAATTCTAATTAGATGTTGGGGGCGAAAATTTGAATGTGGGTCAAAGGTAAAGAAGGAGATGAAGCCTTTGGGCTTGTGCGTGGCTTTGAATTTAAAAAAAGGGAAAGGAATTCACAGTGTCAAGGGTAGTGACTTGACAGTTTGGAAAAAGAAAAATTTACCCATATCTGTGGTTCCAAACAGAAGTTAAGAGCTGGAACCCTGGACTAATGAGGTATGCCATTCCCACTTTCCCAAGAGACAGAGTTTCAGGTAACCATTCCACTGTTTCCTATGCATAAATGTGTGTGTGTGTGTGTGTGTGTGTGTGTGTGTGTGTGTGNGAGCCATGGATCAATGCCACACTACATTCCAGAAAAGCCTGGTCATGAGTTGCAGCCTGCAGAGCCCACTGCCCATTTCAGTCACTCTAGTTAGCAGCCATGCAGGGCATGGATCCCAGGAGCTTTCTTCAGGCTTGGATCGGAACAGAGAGAACTTGGTTCATTCCATCCTTTCATGCTTGTGGCAAGTTCCCTTTGCTATTTGTGACTTTTCATATTCATGACATCCGTTTTTAATCAGGTCAGAGAGTAGGACAATCTTATTCTACATTTTCTATATGGTTCTGCTATTTTTTTTTTCAGAGACAAGGTTTCTCTGTGTCACCCTGGCTGTCCTGGAACTCACTCTGTAGACCAGGCTAGCTTTGAACTCAGAGATCCACCTGCCTCCTCAGTGCTGAAATTAAAGGCGTGTGCTATTATCACCTGGCTTGTTGTACCATCTTTAAAATGTCTAACCTCATCATTTCTAATTTTGTCTTTGCTCTTTTATTACTGCTTGCTTTTTTAAAAGATTTTTTTTAAATTTTTACTTATTTGTGAGTGAGTGTGTGTGTGTGGTGTGGTGTGTATGTGTTGTGTGTGTGTTGTGTATGTGTGTGTTGTGTGTGTGTGTTATGTGTGTGTTGTGTGTGTGTGTGTGTGTTTAACTTTAATATGTCTGAAAAACTGACAAAAGTAACATGAGCTAAAATTGAGGACCCTGGAATCAGAGTATAATAAGATTGAAAGAGAAATAATCAAAGAGTTGTTTGTTGTTTTTCCATTGGAGAGGCTCTAAGATAATTTTAATAATCAATCCCTATTTTACATATTTCCTGTATTCCTTTCACATATTATTCTACCTTATATAGTCTATATAGGCTCCTGGCCAGCCTATGCCATCGTGATGGCCTAGAGAATCATGCTAATATGGTATACTAACAGTCCTTCTCTCTTCTCAAAGATCAGCCTATTACCACTTTCCCATTTCCCACCTNCAGTGTAAATTCCATATTTTCCTGATACTTTGGTCCAGCAAGGGGTATGGAAGAAAACAGATTATTAAGCCAATTCATAGAAATATTTGAAGCAGTGCTCTTTGATATGTCCATAGATAGCTGAGACTTTAAAAGAACCTTGCTAAATAAATCTACCAGTGACATTTTTAGGACATATATCAAGGAGAAGAGGAAGAATATCAGACATTAATAGGGAAGGAGATTTAGTGAAGAGCAAGAGATATCAAACTCAATTTGCTTGGTCACCTGGTTCTCACATATGGTTGCTTTCCCATAGCATAGCAAATCCCAAACAGCCTCTGGAAATCCTAGAGATGTATAGGCAGCATACAAAAATGTATAGGTAGTTCAAAAGGTTTTAAATTATTTTCTCTTTGGTTTATTTTCTTTGTGTCTCCACATTAACTCAATTGGGTATTCTTTTATTTGTATAAATAGCACACAAGAAGAACTGTTCCAATTAGAAATCAGCCTTCTGAGAACTGGGCTGTTAGCTTGTTAATTATCCCATTTTAGGAAAAGAGAAACGTGGATTGCATAGTTTTAAGACCATTTCAGGAATGAAATATGATCTGTTTTTTTTGTTTTGTTTTGTTTTGTTTTTTTTCTGATAGAGTCTGTAGTGGGTACTTTTTGGAGTAATTGCGATCACCAGAAACTTCATTGTATCTCTTCTAAAATTGCCGTTTTAAATTATTTACGCAAAAGTGATAAGATATTGCTTCACACATTTCCCTTGTATTGACTTGTTCAAATGATGCATTTAGCTGGTTTCCTTTGGGACCCAGATTTAGAAATCTTATCACTCTGAATAAGGCCTTGAAAGCTATTTTTCTAGTTGAACATCTTATTTCAACTTATTAGATTAAAAGAAATATTTACAGGACTATTTTATTAGCTCTTGTAAGAAGAGCATTTATGAGTAGTGTGATTTCTTGTAATGCTTCTGTTCCTTGGTCATGTAGGAANCTAATAGCTGTGATGATGTTCTGAGTTGTTCTGAGTATCTTGGCATCAAGCTGCCAGNTAAAATAAGATGATCAAAGACCATCTATACAATCTGACACTGGAACCAAACCTTCAGTTTTGCAAAACAGCAAATAGCTGTGTGAACTTCACCCTCCAGACAGTAGAGATAATGGATCTGAGGGAACAGAGCGTATCATACAGAAATAGAAGATAAAAGATGTTTCTGGACACAAAAATGAGATCATATTCCTTTAGGACTCCTGGTCTTAAACCCATCTTCATTCCTATTTTTGTGTTTTTTTTTTTTAATTTGGCCTTTACAGATAAAAGCTCTGATTGCAGACTTGACAGCTTTCCCTCCTTCTAAAAGCTAATTTGTAACTATAATCTAGTCCACATAGGACCTTTATCTCTTGCTTCTATTCCAACAGTGCTTATTATCTCCAAAATCTCCAACTTCCCTCCTGGTTTTCATATGTACACATTTCAGTTTTAACATTGTCACTGTCTCCTTCTGAAACTTCTCTAGGTTTTCTCCACTAACTCTGCACATCCACTGGCACTCTGGATGGTGCCACTTTCCCCACTAACTCTGCACATCCACCAGCACTCTGGATGATGCCACTTTCCCCACTAACTCTGCACATCCACTGGCACTCTGGATGGTGCCACTTTCCAGTATCGCCCCTGCAATCCTCACGTTTTCTAACCTTAGCCTCTCTTATCATCTCACTGTTTCTCNTGAAGTTAAAGGCCTTAACTTTCAATTCTCCTTTCTAGCCATTCTCTAATAGTTTAGTTAGATTAGAATAGCTTTGTGGTTATAACTTACATCCAGAAATATAATAGGCACCCCAAACTTGACATGACCAAAACAGAATTATAAACGTTGACTCCAACCTTCTCCCTGCACTATCTCCAGTTCAGACGTGCGTCACCATCCTAGCAGCTGATTCAAATCAAAGAACAGATATTAGCTTATTTACTCCCACTCTAAGTTAATACAACACCAACTCCTCCCTGCTTTTACATCAGCCATGTATTCAAAATTCACCTGTTCTTTCTGTCTCAACCACTTTTCCCCCTAGCTCAAAATATTTTTATTCACTTCCTGAACAACTGTGTTAGCCTCCTTACTTTGTTCCATGGTTTAATTTCTGTTGCTGTTTGTATTTTAAATTATTTCTAGTGATTATTTTGTAATACTTTACTTTTAATTTTTTATTTTTTATTTTATTTTTTAACTTTTTATTGAAAATAAAATCTTTTCTCATACAATATATCCTGACTAAAGTTTTCTCTCTCTATTCCTCCCAGTTCCTCCCCTCACATCTGAATCCACTCCTTTTCTGTCTCTCATTAGAAAAGAACAAGCTTCTAAGAGATAACAATCAAACATGACAAAATAAAATATAATAAGATATAGCTTTGTAGTGCATCTTGAAATCAAAGATGGTGATATCTTCAACATTTTAGGATTGTTTTTATTTATGCTAGTGTGTGTGTGTGTGTGTGTGTGTGTGTGTGTGTTTCCATAAAGCTGAGAATTGTCTTTTCAAAAACTGTAAAGAACAGTGTTAGAATTTTGATATTTTGATAGGATTATATTGAATCTGTAGATTGTTTTTGGTATGATGGCCATTTTTTACTATGCTAATCCTACTAATCATGAGAGTGGTTGATCCTTCAATCTTCTGATATCTTATTCAATTTCTTCCTTCAAAGNCTTAAAGTTTTTATCATAGAAGTCTTTACTTGCTTGGTTAGAGTTACCTCAAAATGTTTTATATTATTTGAGGCTATTGTGAAAGTTGTTGTTTCCCTAATTTCTTTCANACTACATTTGTCATTTGCATATAGGAGGGCTACTGATTTTTATAACCAGACTTTCAAAGAAGAGTTAATGTCAATACTCCTCAAGTTATTCCACAAAATAGAAACAGAAGGAACATTGCCCAAATCNTTTTATGGGGCCACANTTACCCTGATACCCATACCACATAAAGAATAAACAAAGAAAGAGAATTACAGATAAATTTCCCGTATGAACATAGATATTAAAATACTCAAATCTAAGAACACATCAAAAAGATAATTCACAATGATCAAATAAGCTTCATCCAAGAGATGCAAGGATGGGTCAATATATGAAAATAAATATATTCTGTGCTGCTGTCCAGGGAGGGCCAAGTGTAGTTCCATGGCTCTACTGCAGTTGGAGCTTATCATGATGACCATGGCCTGTGTTACCACCAAAGACCATGTGGATGCCCATGGTCTGGGCTGCCACCTAAGGCCATGTTGATGTCTGAGTGTTATGCTGCCACGAGGGCCATACTGATTGAGTGGCCTGTGCTACTATCTGAGGCCCTGGTGACACCTGGGCCCATGCTGCTGTGAGGGCCATGTCTGGGTCCATGGTACAACTGCAGCTGGGATCTATGTTGATCAGTCTGTGGCCCATGTTACCACCAAAGGCCATGTAGATGCCTGTGGTCTGTTCTGCCACCTGAGGCCATGTGGGGTCCTAGCTTGTGCTGCCACTGAGGATCATGTCTGGGTCTATGGTCCTACCTCAACGGGGGTCTGTGTTGATCAGTCTGTGGCCCATGTTAGCTCCAAAGGTCATTCNGATGTCCATGGTCTGGACTGCCACCTGAGGCCATGTTGATGTCTGAGGGCTGTGCTGAGCTGGCCCTGCCCTTCATGGCAGAGCTGGGCCTGGTGGCATGGGTGTGAGAGTTGGCCCTGATGGTGAGGTCCAGGGAGAGCTAGCCCTGCCCCTTGCAGGGGGGCAGGGGAGGTGTCCTGGTAGAGGCCTGGGCTCACCAACCCAATTACCACCCAAGCCCACAACAGGGCTTTGAGTTGACCCACCCTAACAGCTTACCCATCTATGACCTGTTGGATTGCATGAAGGGACCAGTCCTGTGGAACTACAGCTGCAGAATATCCATGACTCAGAGCAACAGCAGGATATCCAAGAGGAGTTTTGGTGAAAGTCCAATATTGATGGTGTAGCAGAAGCCTGAGGCCTGGAATCAGACCAATGACTCATTGCAATGAACATTTACAAGCAAAGCTGTTTGGGCAAAATGGTATACTGTATGACACACTGCAGCTCCCCAGGTCATTAAGATGAACAAATAAGTGGTGAAGAAGCAGGAAAGACAGAGGAATTAAGTGATTTTTTTTAATTGTCTTTCTATTTTTTTAAATTTTCTTTTGTCAGGGGAGGCTACAAGGGTGGAGGGCAGACTTGGAAGGACTGAGAAATGAATGGGATTGGGGTGCATGATATTAAATTTTAAAAAAATCAATAATTTTTTTTAATTGGATTGATTTCAATGGCCTTATCCTGAATGAAATGCCATCAAAAGTAGTATATGTTGCNTTCTTCCATTCAAGTAATATTCTCAGAGACAAAGTGTAGATATGGGAAAAGGAAAGTGGTTGCCCAGAGTTAGAGATAGGGGATGGGCTTAACAGTGGAATCTGGAGTACAAAGAGTTTCTTTCTTTGTGATGGGAGAAAAGTTCCTCAGCACAATTATGATGATGGGAATACTCTACACATTGCATAAAACTCCATACAGCTAGTGACCAAAGTTAAAAAGAACAACTCGTAAAAGTACATGTGAAAATGTGTGCCATTCAATTAAGTTGGAAAATGGAGTTAGCATGGTGGGTCTCATTCTAGGATAATTTTACCCTATAGGAAATATTTAACAATAACAGCTGGAGGCATTTCTGCTTCCCATATCCCAGAGGGTATGTTGCTATTAGTCCTTGATAGTTTGTGACTGGTGGTGTTATAAAGCATTTTGCAATGCATAAGACAGCCAAATCAAGAATTATGCAGCACAAAGGTGTTAGTAGAACTGAACCAAGAAGTCTGAGTTAGTAGCACTGTTTCAATGTGGATGTTCTGAGGTGGATTATGTGGTATGGTTATACAAGTTCTTATCTAGAAAAAAATGAGCAGAGTATACTGGAATGTTCAGCACTATTTTTTAGGTCTTTGTTGTCATCAACTAATCCCAATAAAAATCTAAAGCAACTGAAAATTAATTTGTTCCTCCTTTANGTCTCATTGTATTTAGATAAAACCCAAATATCTAATCACATAGAACAGAAAACAAAAACAGTTGACAACAACTAAGCAGTAAGCCAGCATGCACAGCAAGTTACCACCTTAGTTTTNCCTTCTGAAAGTTATAGAACTCTTAGAAAGAGTCATGGCCTTGAGCTGTCATCTCTGCTTGTCTGTAGAAATGAAACAAATCTCTTCTTTCCTTTGGAGTGCTGAAGAAGATTAGCTGAGATGTCCTGGCAGTGCTGAAGAAGATTAGCTGAGATGTCCTGGCAGTGCTGGATATCCATTGCCTACTCTGTTATAATAATAAGATCTGGGGCAATGCATTCCATCCTCTCTCTGCAGGACTGAAGGGGCACTGGAGGTTGGACAGGTTGTAGCACTGATCACTTGATACTTAGTGATTATTACCAGAGGCAGATGACACAAGGCATGCCAAGGAACAGGCATGACTATGGTGTATCAAGAAGCAAGTAGTGAGCTCTGCACCCCTCTGATGTAGGAAAATCAGCACAAACAACATCAGTTTCATCAAAGACCAAAGCCAGNTTCTCTGCATTTCATTAAAGCATCAGGCTTATCAACAGACACTGAAACCANAAAGTATTTGAGAGAAAATTCTGTTATCCAAATAGTTAACTCAATAGAGCTACATATCAATTTACTTTTTAAAGAAATTGATCATTGTTACTTTTAAAAGGTAATTAAAAGTAGGACGCTTATCTTTCAGCATAACTTTAATACCATTTTATCTCAACAAAATTGTTTTATGTAATATATTATTCAATACACTTTTTAACAAATCTAAACCTGTGCCAAATGTCTTTTATAGTCTTTTTTCTGAATAACAGTCCAAATGAGGTCTACACCTTGGTCACTTTGGGTTCAATACTCATCTTTATTTCTTTCAGTTCATGGATAAAGAGCCCTATTTGTTCTCTGTTGTATAACCAGAGGAGGTTTCTAAGATAGAAAATCAAAACACAAAATGTATATGAAGGTATAAGAGAGGAAAAGTGCTGAAGAGAGAATGCGCAAAAGATCTTTTTTGAAATTATTATTCTAAAAGCTTGGCTTTCCCTTAAACTTGTTCCAAACTAGCTCTTAAAACTTAACCCGTTTGTATTAATTTACATTCTGCCATGTGGTTCACTACCTCTCCTCACTACTATATGTCTGACTTCCCCTGAGTTTCACTGGCAAATTTTCCATACCTCAGATTCTTTCCCAGAGTTCCCATCTCTCCCCAGAAGTCCTGCCTATCCTCTCCTGCCTAGCTACTAACTGTTCAGCTCTTTACTAAACCAATCAGAACATACCTTAGGCAGGTANGGAAGGACAAGTGATACATCTTCACACAGTACACAAACAAATTTTCCCAACATCTCCTCCTTTTAGTCCAATAAAAGGCTCTTTCTCTAGCATCAGTAAACTATACAATATAAACAATTATCAGATAAGAATTATATTGACAATATCAGTTCCATTTGTATTTGGCAATTTTGGTGAAAGTACTCTATTATCTATCCCATCTTGGTGAGTACAAAATTTACCTAAATCACTTTCTATNATAACTTGTATTACCAACCTAAAAATATCTTTTTGACTTTAAAACATTTTCCTAGATAAACAACTTAAGCTTTTATATCTCCCAACCTTTATAAACTTTACATCTCTTTCATGAGTTTCTTTTCTGAATTTGGAAACAAGGAAAACTGTAAAAATACAGCTATCTAGTCTTCAACCCCATCAGAGACCTGAGAAGGATGAAATATTACCTGTGTAAACAGGAAATACAAATCAAGAACATTGAACATGCATCTTAGTGGCAGAGTGTAGGCCTGACATCTGTGAGGGCTGAGCTCAATCTAAGATTAGAAAGAAAATAACAGAACACAAAAGCAGGAAGGGACCAAAAGAACACATCACCTGCAAAGGGGCAACAAGGAGATAAACAAAGTTTTTAGCAGAGACACTGAAAGCTAGAAGANTATAGAAGAACTTAGCTACAGGGAAGAATTACACCTACCAAACAAGAACTCTGCAGCAGCAAATGTTTTATTATTTTGTTTTGTTTTGTCCTACTAGCAATTTTTTTCATTTTCTTTTGTGATAATGATATAATTACATTTCTCTCTTCCTTTTCCTACCTCCAGTCACCCTTCAAATTTATAGACTTTTTTTTTACTAATTGTTATTGTAGCATATGTGTGTATGGATATACATATATATTCCTAATATAACACGTTCAATATGTATACTGTTACTTATGTTACTTATGTTATTTATGTTTTCAAGGATGACCCTTTGGCATTGGACAACCAATTGGTGTGTTCTTCCCTGGGAAAGCCTATATCTCCTACTTCCAGCTTTCCTCAGTTTCCTATCATTCTTTGTGTAGGGTAGAGACCACTACAGAAAAGCACAACCAATTAAAATGCAGAGTTTGGGNGCCAAATTCCAACAGCTAAATCTACAAAACACTCCCAAAACTAAAGCTCAGACAACATTGCAGAAGAGGAGACAGAAAGATTGTAAGATCCAGANGATCAGGGAATTTGCTGTGAGATTTTGTCACCTAGTAATAACACAAGCTATACCTTTAAGTGTCACCAACATGATCACCCAAACATGAGCTGAACTTGAGGACACCAATGAACATGTCAAACTGGATAAATAAAGCCATGTGACCTCAAGTCTACATTAAGCAAACATATTTAAAAGTAAAAAACATGAGAAGAAATTTTCAAGCAAGTGAGAGGTCAGAATTTTTTGTAACCAGCATCATACTAAAAAAAAAAAAAAAAAAAAAGATTTGTTCTCCGAACATTAAATAACCTATACCCAAATGTAAACAAAATTATGTAAGGAGGAATGTTTAAAAGTCAAAATGAATGTTAACTATGCAATTCATTAATAACAGAAATCTTGTAAGGCTTAATATATAGAAATATATTAAATATATTGTATTGCATACAATAGTAAAATGTAAGGTGCTATGTAGCTGAGTGAAGTAATTAGTAATTCTATAATCCTTGTGAAAGACCCTCACTCAAAAATAAGACAAAACTAACAGCCTCTGCTTGAACTAAAAAAAGAATAGGCCTGAGTTTTAAGTTTTAAGCTTCCCAGGAATGCTGACAGAGGCTCCAGGAATTGAAACAGTACAAAGTCACAAAGTCAGGATGCCTGGAGGGCCATCTGAAAGCAACTGATTAACCACAGAATGTCCCAA
>LZPO01008664.1:14045-25824 GCA_001675575.1 Neotoma lepida | reverse complement strand
AAGTAGAAGAATACACTGATGTCAATATAAAAGAAAAACATGCAAAAATTAAACACATAAAAGCCACTGTAATTATATTGTTGGAATAAATCTACTCTAAAGTATGAAGTAGAGACTGAAATGATAGCACAGACGAGATGCTGATAAGAGACTNTGGCACTTTTATCTAACGCCATGACTGTAAACTGCTGAGACAATGATTCATAACTATGTGCTAGGCTGGAAGATCCTGGACTCAGGAAACACAGAAGGCTGACCCAGCTAAGCTGATTGGTGGCTTCACTCTATAATCTTGAGCTGGAAACTGACAGGTGAGAATGAATTATTCACCACTTTCAAGGGCAAACTGGAAACTTAAGACCAGGTGGTACATTGATTGTGACTCCCTAGCACTGCTCCATCCTGTTTCAAGGACAGCATCTTCAAAGGCATACTTTTGATGACATTAAATTCTGTTCTGTTCCTTAAACAGAATGTAAAAGCTTTTCCTTTATCAATGTGGTGAAGATGGTTTCTTATTTTTCCAAATAAATACTGTAGTGTGTTAACTTTCCTAGTCCCACATGGGAAAAANATAGAAATTAAGTTTAATGGATTGTTTTCAATAAACCTTATTTGAAGGCAATAGCTTTTTAGTTCCAAGATGATTCCTCAGGGCTAATAGCTCACAGGGCTGCTCTAACTATGTTTCTATCTCCCGTTCCTAATCTTGTATTTTTTTTGGGGGGGGGGCATCTGACCAATTGTTTAGCATTCAGCTGTTTTGACAGCTGATAAGAAATAGAAATAAATAGTTCCCAGAGTGATAACTTAGCTTGCCAGATTTAGATTTCAAAATATAAAAGTAGGGAAGGTACCAGTTTGGAAATGGGGAATACAAGGGGTTGAATGACTGCATCAGGCCTGCAAATGACTGACAGACTGGGTATCAATTTTGAAAAGGAGAGAAACTGTCACACAACTGACAAAGACAAACACTGGAAGTAAAGGAAAACTAAGGGAGGAAGAATAGAAGAAGAAAGCCTGCTAGACACTCAGATGCCCTCTTGTTTGTTTCATAGGAGAGCTTTGAGCATATTATCTCATATTCAATATATAATTCTCAAAATATCATTGTCATCTGTGTGAATACATAGAACAAACTTAAATAAGTTAGATGGTCCTTCTTCAGCAAGTATCCTCCCAAAAGAAGGAGCTGGCAGACTGAAATTAGTAGAGAAAAGCAACCACATGCGTTTAAAAATAAAGCAAATTGGGGTTATTTACTAAAGGGACAGAGACTTTCCAATGATCTAATCATGTCTCAAAGGCACTGTGTATTGAAGATGCCAGAAATATTGATTCTGAGTCCATCAGGATATGTATATTATAACCACAATATATTTAGAAAGACAAAGGCATAAGGGATTCATTCTAGAAATGAATTAATTTCCAGAAAAATTAAAATATGAAAAATTTGGCATTCTTTAAGAACAACAACAATAACAAACACACACACAAAAAGGAGTGGGAGATGTGCCTTAATTGGTAGAGTACTTGCCTAGCATGTATAAAGCCCTGGGCTCAATGCTCAACACCACATAAATTGGCTATGACGGCACATGCCTGTAGTAATCCTGGCACTCTGTAGGTGGCAGCAGAAGGATCCAAAGCTCAAGATCATCCTTGGGTAGTGAGTGAGTTTTAGGCTAGCNTGGGTTATATGAAACCAACCTTGTCTCAAAAACAATATGTAAAAATAAAACTATAGTAATTGAACACCTACTTTGTGTAAAGAGTGTTCAAAAGCTTAATAATATCATAAAATATGCATTATTGTCCCTTTGAAAGCAAAACAAGCTAGTGTTCACAGAAGATAAATTTTATAGCCTGCCAATGACATGGAGTTCACCCTCAAGATGTTTTGAAGTCTCCAGTTTGCCTGTATGACCATCCAGCTGAACTATTTCTATAAGATTTATGATGACTGAAATTGTATTGTAGTGACACTTTATCCCAATAATCCAGGTTNTGAAGAAATATTTTTTTCTCTTTCCTGAAAGTACAGGATGTTGCAGAAATGATTAGAGCAGGCTCTTGCATGAGTGAAATTGTGTGGAAGCCTCTTGCCTGATGTCATGTGATGTGATACATGCAACCATCTGAAACTTCATCATCTCCATCCATGTGATCTGTGCAGTAGTAACATCTGTCTGGTATAATTTAGAGATCATCCTCTGTGTGGCCTACTGACTAGCACAATGAAATCATAGTAACATCAGTTAATGTTGCTACTGTTGTACGTGCATATACAAGCACCTGTTCCTTCTAGAAAATGTATTAATCAAAGAGAGATCAAGTTTTNCAGCCTTTTGAGGGGCAGGTAGTCTAATTGAGGAGAAAGGCGAATCAACACAGTAAGTGAATCGCCTAGGCTGATTTAAAGGGAGTCATGCACATGAGAGAAAGAATCAAATATATTTAGGGTTTTTTTATTTATTTACTCAAGAAGACTCCAAAGACAAGTGCCTCCCCATTTTGCAAAGTGACACGTGGTATCTAAATACAGCAGNCCTTCCAGGGCATATGTGCTGTTGCCTGCTTCAAATATAATTTCTTGGAATGCTTCACATATGGATGAAGTCACTGCTTCCATTAAAATCCCCTAAAGTCCTTCTCCCATAACCAGGAGATTTTTGTTATTTGNTTGTAGAAAGCAGAATGCCAGGATACCATTGGTTGTAGTTCATGGAGAGTAACAAGACACAGATCATTACAGTCTGGCCCAAGGCACAGTTGACCACAACCCTAACAGGCTAGCACTCAGTGAACTGCTATGTAGCCACTNTGATCTTTAGGTGGAAGACTGTGGAGCATTGTCTGAGGTGCTACCAGTTGTTCTCAACCTGTGGGTCAAGATCCCTTTGGCAAACCTCTATCTCCAAAAATATTTACATTATGATGTATAACAAGAGCAAAATTAGTTATGAAGTAGCAACAAAAATAGCTTTGTGGTTGGGGTCATGTCAACATGAGGAACTGTATTAAAGGGTTGCAGCATTAGAACAGTTGAGAACCACTGCAATTAGAGAGATCAGATGAATGCACTACTCCAAGCCCCTATGGGGTCATTGCAATATTCATCTACTTTGGCTTTCCATATTGCGCAACATTCCAAATTTTGGGATATTTCTTTTAGTGTTAAATTTTGGGTTGACTCAAATCACAAGGCAGTAAAATTGAGCTCCATGTGCAGGAGGGCAGAATCTCTGAATCACAGACTCGCTGGTTGGAGGGAAGTGGGTTTCCACATCTGAGCTGTAACTGCCTCCATGTCTCACTTGAAATAAAATCTTAATTAGAGGCTAACCCAATGTGGAATGTCAGCAAGGCCATGTTATCACAAAGCCACTAAAACCCACATTTGGAAGAAGAAATAGTAAAAATCCAAACTTCAGGTCCACTTGGACAAACTTACTCAGTGTTCATAATTTGTAATCCTGAGCCTTTAGGGAGGTGGTTTCTTTCCCTTTTAAACCAACGATAGAGTCTGGGATTGTTCTTACTTACATTAGTGATGCTTATGAAAATCACTTTTCTCCATTTAAAATAGTACAGAAAATTTGAAAAATGTTAAGAAAAAGTAAAAAACAAAAACAAAAATAAAAGANTAACGATTGAATCTAAGTAAGAGTTCCAACCTTGAAACTGAAGAGATGGATCAGCAGGTAAGACACTTGCTGCTCTTTTGGAGGACCCTGGTTAAGTTCCCAGCACCCACATGGCAGCTCACAACCATCTATATAACTCCAGTTCCAGAGACTCTGTGCCTTCCTCTGGCCTCCAAGGGCGCCAGACATAATGTGGTACATAGACATACGTGCAGGCAAAATATTCACACATAGAAAATAAATAAATAAATAAATAAATAAATAAATAAATAAATAAATAAGATATAGCCTTAGAGATCATGAAAAACAAATTATTTAAAAAATAAATTTACTCTTGAAACCATGTTATGGTTTGACTCTCTGTTTTACTTCCACAAAGTGTCCATTTGCAGGGAAGGAAGGGACTCACATTTTGGAAAAAGTTAAAAATAACCAAAATTTCATTAAGTGTATGAAAAAAATCTAATTTATCTTTTTTGTCTGATTTTCCTCAGCTACATACAGCTACAGCTTGTTAGTAGTAATTTGTAGACACTTTCTTTCCTCTAGAAAAGATTTTGTTTCTTCTTTAAAGGTCATTTTAGTCACTATGGGAACTTTACCAACTGAAATAAACTAATAATCATTTCCCCTAACAAACCAATGAACAAACAAAACCCAGGACATGATGTGAACACACTTTTCATAACCTTTGAGACTGTGAAAGCAACTCAGAGAAACAGTTGCAAGGAGCAGTCATTCTTAAAGCCAAGACTCCAAACTAAAACAAGAATGTTATCTAATATTCTTTTGCTTTGAGAAAGCACCAAATAAGCTGTTTTTCTTCTTAGAAGTAGGCTGTGTTTTCATACTCATGGATTCATTGTGTGCTTGGCTTGTATTGTTTTTAGTATGGTTACATAAAGTCTCTTGAATTGTAGATATAAAAATATAACTCTAAGACATANGTAAGACAACTAAAATTTCTACTTGTAGAACTAAAAATCTAGGCTCTGTATTTGCTGAGTAGCTATGACGTAGCATACACTGAAAGTATTCTGTTGATTCTTAAGTTTTAGTCAGTGTTGAGGTGTGGAGACGGAGTAGTGAAAAATTATCCAACTAGACTTGGATTCAGATTGTGTTGTCATCTTCTGGTTTTTCAGAGTATTATTTTAAACATTCAGAGTCTTTTTCTTGATTTATAACAGGATTTCTAATTTACAGGCTTATGAAAATTAGAAATAACACATAGTAACTAACATGAGGTAGGTGTCAAATAACTCGAATATGTGTTGACATCATTTACACGNGGCACTTGTAATTGTGTCTGCAGAGGGACATTGATTTAGCCTTGATGGTTGTGGTTATATCCAGATCTCCTACTTGGCTGTACCACAGACCAACCAAGTGACCAGTCCAAGGAAATACTAGAAGAAGGTAGCCATTCTTAATGCCCAGGGCTCCAAACTAAAAATGAATGCTTTCCAATACTTGTATTTGATGGGAAGTTCTGAGAAAGCAAGGTCTAAAGGTCTATTGTTCTCTAACTTTTTAATATAATCCTTGATTGTAATGGACCCTCAAATGTTTAATGATTGCATAAACATCCACGTCAAATTAAATGGCTATTTTCATGTGTACTTTTCTTCACTCTAACTTATTCATCGACATTAAGTTTCTTGTATGTATGCCTTTGATATAGTATTTTGCTTCATAATTAGTTTAAATTTTTTCTCCACCTCCCAAGAGATGGTATTATAGGCAGCCTCTGTGCTTGTCTGCCTGGAATTTACTCGGGTCCTGGGATCTGAATCCCAATCCTCACACTTGGGTGAAAAGTGCTTTGTCCACTGAGCCATCTCCCCAGTTCCAATGGCAATTTTAAGTACAGGAAAATGTCAAGCTGATGTCCAGAGAATAGAAACCCAGGGAAACACCTACAAAGGGCAGGAGCAGTGTAGGGAGATTGAGATGCAAGGATCTTGAGCTCCAGTATCCTGGTGCTGTTTTCCATCATTCAAATTTAAATCAGCATTAAGGCCTTCTAACCTGGAGGCTGCTTTGAGATAGAAGCAACCGAAAGAACAGTTCCANGAAAGGTAGAGCTGTTTCCTAGAAACTTCAGCACTTCTTCACAAGCTGAAAAGGAACTCCCACACCTCATGTCAACAGTAGCACACTGTGGGACCAGCTCTACAAGGGAGATGTCTGGTAGTTAAGGCATACAAATATTTCTATGAATGTTACTACTCAAATTAAGAGTGGGGGGATTTTGTGTTGGAGGGCAGTAGATGCTCACCATCCTTCAATGCANTACATGTCCCTGCCTTTAACACCAGTCATCTATCTAAGGGACAGAGTCTCTTGCTGAAGACATCACACAAGGCATGCAAAATCTCATGAATTAAGGAGCTGCAGCAAGGAAGTGGCTGCTTAGCTCAGTCATGCCACTTATAAAGTCCCTTGGAAGTGTTTTTCTCTGTGCACATTTTCAGTCATAGCTGAAGACAGACTTGATCACTGTGGACTTGAAGCTGGGTTGATTCCTAAGCTCTGTCTTCCCGTAGTTTTGTTTCCTCTCCTGTGGCTTTTGTCACCTTTGGTTGTCTCCTGTTTATCCCAGCCACTAGCCTGAAGCCCAGGGCCTGAGGAATCCTACTAAGGTGGTGACAGATAACCCCAGATATATTAGTTACTTGGCTCACTGTTGTAAGAAAACACATGAGAGGAGCAACTTAAAGAAGGAAGGGTTCCCTTTGATTTCCAGTTCCAGGGGATAGAGCCCATCATGGAATNGAAAGAATGGTGGCAGGAGCAAGAGGCAGCTGGTCACATGGCATCCACAGTCAGGAAGCAGAGAGTGATAAATACTGGTGCTCAGGGGCTCTTTTCCTTTCAGCTTAGTCTGTGAGCCCTTCACGTGGGGTGGTCCCACCCACATTTAGGGTAGGTTTTTTTTTTTCCACTTTCATTAACCTAATCTAGATAATCCCTGGCAATATGCCCAGAGATTCATTCCCATGGTAATTCTAAACCCCACTAGACTGTCAATCAAGAATAACTGTTGTGCTTGGCTGCCCACTAGAACTAGATGATTAGATCCTGTTGCTGAAGACTCCATATATTTTAGTTGCAAAATATATGGAGAAATCAATCTGTATTGGAGCTGGAAACTTCCTCCCTGCTGGTTAGCTTTCATAGTTGCAGGAGGTGCTCCGCAGGGTGCTAGAAGAGAAAAAGCAGCAATGTTTTACCCAGCTGCTAACCCTATGGTCTACAATATCAACCTGTCAAGCAAGATGTGCCTACTTGTACAATAGTGGCATGATTGTTGTAGGGGTGACCAACTACTCTCTGCTTGGATTTTAGGCCCATTCCACAGAAGAAATGGATGTTTAGTATTGTAAACTCAAACAAAAACATATGGCAGGCAAAGTAATAGTCACTCAGGGGGAAATTATTACCACTGTTTAGCTAAATTAAAACAGCATCAAACTGCCTTCTGAATANCTATATTTATATCCATAGACAAATGCTATTCTCAGCCTAACTCATTTAAGTCTCTCTGATTAAAGACATAGTAAATGCAGACTTGTGGTTGTTCAAGGTGCTGAGAATAAGTNATCATTGACCACTCTGTACTAAATAAGACATTTATGTTTCTCCCTCTACGGCTCAGAGAACATTGAGGAAGAGAGAATAGAAAGAATACAAAACCAGAAAGATANGAGACAGAGCTGTAAAATGGATCTTCTGGGCGTTTCAGAGACATTACAGTCATGAACTCACAGCACCTGCCCTAACCAACAGTTAGTCATGAATGGGGGAGGGGCCAATGGGAATCTATACCTACCTGCTGAACTAGTCATTATAGATGGATTCTGGGAGAGAGGGAGTCAATGTCTTCAGTTGTGTACACACTGGTGAGTCCACCAAGCTCCAATACATAATTCAAAACTCATAGTCACAGAGACATTCCTGATTAAACTCAGTGGGTCAAAAACTAGACAAAAAGACATGAATGTGATAAAGGGGTGTAGGGAGGATGGGCGAGAGGTTGACATAAGAGAACATAGAAGGTGAGAGTAATCAGCAAACATTAAATACAGGTATCAAATGGTCATTCCATCATAAATACAACCACTGAGAAATGGCTAATGATTCTGGTAGGGTGTACTAGAAACAAAGTTGCAGTCAGTATAAACCTTCCTCCAAATATTTTCAGCTCCAAAGTAAATGATTTAGTTTCAGCAGTTTCTGAAATCTCNACCCACTTCGAAAGTGTTAGAACTCAATGAGGTGCAGTGTATCCTAAAAGCCAAGCTTTCTCAGACGCAGTATGAAATCCAAAAATTGGAAACCAACTCCAAGTACCAAATAATTATTATTTTCACCATTTCTACTTTACATTTGAGCATTTTAGTCTCTTTTGCCTTTTGCATCCACTAATATAAAATTCCTAAAATAGGAACTAAGATTTTTAATCACTTTCTCTGTGCTATACCCTGTAGAGGGAGATGCATCAGATGCAAAACCAATAAAGAAGAGTGTAATCATATATCAAAATATTGGTTTGTTTATTATAAAGCAAACATCTGGGCACTGTAAAAATTAGCAGAAAATGCTAAAATATTAAAAATGAGATAAAATTAAAACTACTTTCACATTCCACAAATAACGACAACTAATATTTGAAGGTATTCCCTTTTAGATATAAACATAATGGGGGGGGCTGTGGGGTGAATGTATGCATGTGTGCATGTTTGGAAGCATGAAAATAGTTCCAGAGGTTTTATTGTTCTTATTTTCTAGACTTATCTATCCATATATTTATTTTGAGAAGACTGTAGAGATACAAAAATTGACAGCAAGAAAATGAAATCTTTCAGCATAAAAACGAAAGATAAATAGAAAAATATAAAAGGCAGAAATAACTTGATCTTGGTACAAAAGAAAATCCTCATTGGTATTGATGCTTCAAAGGCATCAAGAAAAAGGCTAAATAATGGTCTCTTTTAAAGGGTTTAAAATATATATAACTTTAAGAAGCTTATTATTGCAAAGTTAATTTTGTCAGGCAATCGTAATTTAAGCTGTCAGTTTATGTAATCTAGATTGTAGTTTCTTGTGGTCTTCTTATCTTCCCACTTACAAAGAGTGGCCTTATACAGGGTCTCTGTTGTGGAGGAGTCTTTTATTCCTTGACACCTGTACCACTACCTATTGTCCACATGAAATTGAGGCTTAGGGAGTGTATTGGATAAAAGCAATTGGGAAAACAGCAATAATTCTTGTAGGAAGTAATAAGGTAGAAGCATAGACTTTAATTTGTTTCTGGATGTTTCCAGTTGACTCAGACAGACAGATAGTCTATCTCATTTTTAAGAAAAGTATTCCTTTTTTTGAGATTTAATATAATTATTATTCCTCCCTTCTTTTTCCTTCACCCAAACTCTCCAATATACTTGCTCTTTTTCAAATTCGTGTCTTCTTTTTCCATCAACTGCTGTTACGTGTGTGCTGTCTCTTATACACATCTAGATGTGTATAAGAGACAGGTGTGTGTGTGTTCCTAAACATATAAGTACAAACTACTCAGTCTGTATAATGTTACTTGTATGTATGTTTTCAGTGATAGCCTTTTGGAACTGGATAGCCAATTGGTGTCTAATAATATCTTTCTTGAGAAATAGTAGCAGAAGGCACCATGCAAGCTTCCAAAGGAGAGAAGCAACCAAAAGTTCTACCCATCTATGACTCCATAAACCACAACAATGAACAGTATCATATGTTAACTTTCCTAAGGGTGCTGTAATGGTACACATACCTTAGTGGTAACCACTCACTCTCTAATTGGACTATCTCTTTCTAATTCATACACTAGAAAAAAATCCATCATTACTATCTTCTTTAAAATTGATAGAAATTTATAGCCAATATCTGGACCTTCATATTCTTCCTTTCTATATTAGCTAATTCCTGTCATCTTAGTTTGGATTAAAAAGAAATTCATCTTTGAAACTGTAAATATTAAAGATTCTTTGTAGTACCAAAACAGCGCTGAAATGGAAATTTACATTTGACAGGTGTTATATGTGAGTTTTTTTAAAGTTTTAATGCATAAGGAAAGTTACAAATCCACAGCTGGGACCTGGAGAAGCATGGTGAGAGCTCACTTCTCATAGGTCGCACAGCCTTAAAATTCAGAGCTTGAAAATTACATATAGTTACATATAAGATTAGCAAGAGGTTGGATGACTTACCAGTTATTGATAGCATTCAATATCATTAAATTATTGATAAACAATTGATACAATTGTTCTTTATAGGACCTATAACTCCTTTTATGGTGTACACAATTTTTTTCATTCTTTTAACTTACCCTTCAAAAATAAAATAAATATTTTTGTCTATAAGACATTTGATTCTTATATTGGTCACATTTTTTAATGGTTCCTAGAATGAGGCTGCTTACTAAAGTGGCATGCATACCTGCAATAACCAGCAGCTCTCTAACTAGACTTAAGATCTGATCAACAAGGGAAATAATGCTTGATACTGGAAAGCTAGCCAAAAGAGACCGGCTGGTGAAGTCGTGGATCAGGAAGGACCTACAACTTCCACTTCACTAATCCAGCATAATCCCTAACTACATTCTGAATATCTGTTCTTACACATGTAGATAAGTTTAGTCTTCACTCCTCATCAAGGAAACTTCTCTTTTCAATAGATGGAGACAGGTACAGAAAACTTCAACCAATCAAAGGACAGAATTGTGGAACCTCTGCTTTTTAAATTCTAGCAACTTACTTTACCTCTGTAGTCAGGGAAAGCATAGAAGTCACAAGTATCCAGAAAGGAGCCTCCTACATACAGCTCTCTATACTTTTGGTTCTATTTGTGAAAGTTTTTCTTCAGTGGGACCTCATACTTTCATGTTACCCACAGTCATCAAGGACCAGCACCTTTAATTCTCTGTCTGTGAATATTAGAAATGAAAGGGACCTAAAAATTGAGACCGTGAAAACAGTTTCAGAGATGTAAAAGTAAAATGATAGGTTTGCATGGGATATTATAAGAAGATACATGGTTCAACCTAGTCTTTGAATACTAAAACATTTATACTAGGTGGACCTAAGACAAAATGCTTCATTCCTCATCGCACCTAAATCTCTCATATACAATGTATTTTGATGATGGCTTCCCATCCCTCAGTTCCTCCCAGATCCTCCCCACCTCCCCACCACCCAACCACTCTTCTTTCATTTTTCTGGTTTAGATTTTTATTTTTTTTCCTGTTCAAAAAACAGATACTTTCTTGACCATGACGTTCCTATTCAAGGAGAGAATACTCTCTAAAACACAGAAATGCTTAATATAANGAATGAGCTATTTTAAAATTTATTTTTAATTAAAAATTGAAGAGTATAAAACTCAAGTAGAGAATACTTTTCAAAATACAGAAATGCCNAACATAAGGACTGAAATTTTATAATTTATTTTTAATTAAAAATTTTATATGATATATTTTGATAATATTCTTTATAGTGAAGTTCTTACAATTACCACTCATACGATTTCAATTTGCTTTGTGTTTGTGAGATCTGGGTCTGAGGGAAGTGTTTTCAATGTGAGAATAAAACTGCAGAGAAATATAAGACTACAAATATCTGCTTTGGGTCTCAGTGCCATGAAAGGCTTTGAAGAGCTTCCATGGATGTTGGAAGGAGGTTTCAACATCTTTTGGAGAACCAGGTAAGTACTGACATCTTTACAGAAAGCCAAGCGAGTCTGAGAACTTCCACATTCAGTGGAAAGTGAGAACACCATGTAANACACTGGGCTACTCATGGAAATTACTAGATGCTTCACAGGGCAGCACCTGTCCCCAAAGCACACACATATTCAGTACATATTCAGTGCTATTAAGGAATATGAATATGCTTTGTAGTCCTGACCTATTAATTAGCCTATTCTATCAGTTTCTAGGAGCTATTTGTTAGACTATCCCATGGTAATGGATTTACTTATTTCTCATTTAATTCTGCTCAGTTTTACTTTATGTATTAGGAAGCTCTGTTATTAGACACATAAATATGTATGTGTGTTATATCATCCAGATGCACTTGACATTTATTCTTTTTTTT
>LZPO01008663.1:2001-18270 GCA_001675575.1 Neotoma lepida | reverse complement strand
ACAGCATTGGATGTCAAATACGTTCCAAAATACTGCAGTTGGTATTATTTGGCAACAGCTCATGTGGCCAGTACCAGATAAGAAAGGGACAAAATAGTATTTCTATCACCAAATACTTTCCATGTGGCTAATGATATAAATATCATTATATAAATGATTTTAGCTAGGGAGTATAATTTCAGTAAGACTGAGCTGGGCTTGAGTTTTAGTTTGAGGCTTATATTGATGCTGTCCTCCTCACTTCGACACACAAAAGTTCCCAAGCAGTTCACTTTAATCAGAATTTTTTTTGAAATTCTTTTTGATGTAAAAATTTGCATGGATATTCAGGATATTTAACAATATGTTAAAATCTGAGAGATATATAATCAAGATTCAGATTGAAATTAAAAACAACAACAACAACAACAACANCAATTTTTCCTTTACTTTTGAAGGGAACAGCAAAAAACAACAGTGTGTGGATTGTCCTTAAGCTCACCAGTCAGCCATATGAGCTTACGGGGAATATATGGGGAAGCTGATTAATGTAGGGAATGAAGTATAAGAACACTGTGAGATTTCAAGATTAGTTTTTCCAGCTGGGCTCCTCCTACTCAAGAGCCAAATCAATATTTCATCCAGTGAAAACTTCCTGGTGCATATTCTGCCACTTAACAACCTCCATTAATCATCAGTCAATGAAACAAATTCTCAAAGGAGATTTCAGATGTTGCCTGTGGATTACGTCTTAAAAGAGAGTTTTTTTTTTTCAGTACATCAGTTTTTGCATGTTATCACTGGCTTGACATGAAAGTAAGAAACCAATTGGGAAAATCTATAACTAATCCCTTTGTTGGTACCATGGGGTTATGAAAAGTTCACTGAAACAAACTGTATCAAAGTTGCCTTAGTCCTTTCATTAACAAATCCATATTTTATAGACTTCTTGATTTTAAACCCTCTAGATAAATGAATCTCTTCTTATGGATAATGGAATGTATATTAGAACAATTGATCTAACTGAAATTTGACAGGCTCAGTTTTCAAGTAAGGAATATGCTAGTTCAGTTTTACTTTATCATCCAACTTTCAGAAGGAAATAATTGAAGTAGTAGAGTAAGTTAAATAATTAAAAGGGCTCACAAGAAGTTGATGGCAAATGTTTCTCCTATCAAGGCAAAATCCAAGTTAATATCACAATAAGCTGACTTTTCATCAGCTGCTTACATCACAATCATACTTTCAAATTTGCATTAACTCATTCATACGTGAGAAAATATTTTAGATTAATGATATTTTAGAACTATTTTTAGAACATGCAAGATAAGTTAAACTATTCAAGTAACTTTAATAATTTTTGTAGGAAAATTGGTATCATATTTTGTCACAAGAAGTGATAAATAGGATACTCATGGATTAAAAACTGCTTCCTTACCTCCAGTTTACTTCCTGAAGTACTGGGTTTCCAGTGAGACAAAGTTCANGGAGAGAGTAGCATGCATTAAACCAACACATGATACTTGTCAGATCTAAAAATAAAAAAATAAAGAAAGAAAATTAGCAAAGTAGCATAGAAAATTTTAACATAAACTGTCATAAATAAATCACCAATTTCCCAGTTAAAATAAAATTATGTTTTAATATTTTAGTTTTTCCCATTGAATACCTCCAAGCTTTCAGAACAGAGGGGGTACTGAGTAGAACATAGACTAGTAGAAAATTATGTTTCTATCATTTAGAACTTGTGAACTTTGACAACTCATTTCTACAGCCCAGTTTTAGACTGTCTTGATATGTGAGGACCAAATGAGATAATGTACTTAATGTTCTACTACACTTAGAACAAAAATTGTGACACTAAATATAAAGTAATACAATGTGCTAAAGCAAAATATATCAACAGACACAACAGACCTTCTCTACTTTTGAAAGTAAAGCTTATAATAAATCTAGGCTACTCTATGGAGTAATGTGTAGAGACTTGATTTCCCACAGAAAACTAATGCTGACTACACATGATGTTTGTGTGCACACACATAGACACAGACATGATATATGCATTTTAAGTCCAGATCTGACAGAAAGGAAACACACAGTATGTCCTTTTAGTAGTTCTAGGATTTCAATATTTCTCTGTCTGGAAGAACATTATGGTTCCTCTAGAAGTACAGTAGAATACACAGATTCTGTTTTGTTGAATTAAAGTGGAAACTGTTAGAAATGAGGCTAGAATTTGTGGGGAAAANGACTGAGAAGAAAGTACACGAATGTTGGATATGTCTTTTGAGAATTCATCACACGGCCTTGGCAAAGTGTTGGGTATTATCCAGGCTGAAGAGACTCAAAATAGCTGAGGTTTCCAGCATTNGGAGAAAGGTCTAATAAAACTAATGTTAAAACTTATACAACAAGCTGGGCGGTGGTGGCGCACGCCTTTAATCCCAGCACTCCGGAGGCAGAGGCAGGTGGATTTATGTGAGTTCGAGGCCAGCCTGGGCTACCAAGTGAGTTCCAGGAAAGGCACAAAGCTACACAGAGAAACCTCTGTCTCTTATACACATCTAGATGTGTATAAGCAACATCATGAGACCTGGTCAGTCATCTCAGAGATCCGACTAAAGTCAAGGAGAATATATATTGTTTTTATAGCTTGTAGTGGAAAATTAAGATTGAGGCTGCTACTTGGAGNGGACTGACTGGGAGAGTAATTGGGGAAAATATTTTAGGAGGATTTGTTTAATTCATAATGCTTTAATAAACTTTTAATGGGTTAATAGGCAGGAAAGAAAAGCTAGTAGTATTCTTTTTACTCGTCTTCATATATACAAATGCATATGTATTCAGAACAAATCTTCAATACATTTGAAACAGAAATTAAAGTCTATTATTTAAAAGAAAGAAATAATAGAATTCCAAACTTACCAGAAAGACAATTGTTGCTGACATCTAGTTTTTCCAAAGACACAAAATGAAAAAGTGGTACAATTGTTGTTAGACTGAAAACAAAATATAAAAATTATTGAGAAAAGTAACAAGCACATTCTTGTTATTTTCTTTGAAATACAACTCATTTACCTAATGCAATTATATAATTATATATAATTATCTATAATTGTACAATACAATGCAGTACAATTAAAACATTGAGTAACAGTATTTATTAAAAATGAAATAAGCCTAAGAATGTTAGTAATCCTATTATGGAAAATCGAAGTTCATTTTTAAAGAGAATTTACCGTGGAANATTACAATAGTGGGAGACTTTGATTCATTAAAAAAGAAATTACCATGGAATTGCTAATTTCAGTCACAAATACCATGGGCTTTGATGTATATTTGCTATTCAATTTAAAATGGGGAACTATCTGCTTATTATTTTGTTTTATATATTTATACAGCTGGTTATACAGAAATTGCATTATCTGTTTTTCCTTCCTCAGTTAAAAACACATAGCCAAATCTTTAAGGTACAATCTTTTTTGGGGGTTTACTATGATTTTTAAATGTTTTAATGTAAATAAAATGACATCACCCCCCCATTTTATTAATCGAGGCCCTCCCTGCTATACTAGCTCAAACCTCTCCAATGTCCCCTGCCAAGTTGACAGTCTATTTTTCTTTGATTATTATTGTTACATACACACACATATGCAGGGGTGCAAGTGTGTGTGTGTGTGTGTGTATGTGTGTGTGTATGTTAACCACAACTGGTCACAGTGCAGAGATAAGTCATAAGGAGCCCGGCTCCAAAGGATACATCTACATCACCTCTACAGAATCTATGGCTCAGGGAACATACTTAAAAGGGTTCAGAAAGATTGTAAGAACCAGAACCGGCTATGGAACAATTTCTCCTATTAATAGTCACACAAACAAGATTGGAACATGGCAATATCAATGGACATTTTAAAATGGAAGGGGAAACTTTTCAGGGTTCCACTCCTAGACAAAAATCTAGAGGAGACTAATGACTGCTGGGAGGAGAATTAGCCTCTCCCAGGGTACAGCCTCCTTATTCGTTGGAATGTCAGCCTGGAAACCATATACTACACATAAACAACAAAATCCAACTCAACAGGTTATATTTATATATGTGTGTGTGTATACATACAAACGTTTTTAAAAATCACTTTTAATAGAATAACTGATTAGATTCATTACTGTTTTAATGAAAAAATATTTTAGACTAGATTAAATTACTATCAATACAAATACCCAACATTCTATTGTGATTAGTTCAGAATTGGAAATATGCTTAACATACAAGCACAAAGACCAACAGGAATAATATTATAAAATTTTATATTAACAGAAAGGATTTAAGCTTACCAGAAATAAATTATGTAATTTATGTATACTAAATTGTAGTAGTGAAATTATTGATACATACAAAGTTTCTTTTATTCATTTTCCATATTATAATGGTCATTAAAAACTCACTTTCATGCAAGAAATAAATGATACTTAACATACTATATATATATATATATAATTTCATGTAAAAGCTATGAAAGGCAAATTAATTTTATCTTGATTGACATTTCTCATGGAGACAAGTCAAATATCTGTCACATAATAATGCACTAACATAGCTTTTTACAAATTAAAATCACACCAGTTTACCTGAATCTTTAAGTAATAAAAAAACTTATTTGCATAAACTCATTATTACGAAACCTGAAATATCTTTGTAGTTAATTCTCCCTATTAATATTGGAATTNTGTAACTGTTCATCATAACATTCAGCTAAAGAACAATTGAGTCTAGTACTATTAACTCTGTCATTTCTCTATTTCTGTTCCTCTCTCTCCTTCTCTCTCTCATGTGTGTATGTGTTTAAAACTATTATAACTATTATTCTAAGGTCAGAGGCCACACAGCAGCACTGTGGCTAAAAGCCTCACGGTGTCTGGCACAGACTCACTCTTGTGTGCACCTTGACTCCTCCCTTGTACTACCCTGTTCTGCATTAAGAGAGGGAAAGAAGATACTGCTGATGAAACCTACACGAAATAATGAGGCTACAAGAAAATGCCTTTCACTGTCGTCACTCCTAAGCACAATATAACCATTCATTCTAATCGTGTACACTACCACTTCTTTAAAAGAGTCTCATGAGTGACAGAGTGTGGAATAAAAAATACTAAAAGAAAATATGAAAATGCATTGGAACTACAGACACTTCCTTGTACAACATAAGAATAAAATTGACTTAAATGTCACATGGATGTGACGGGAAGCAAAGGAAGAAGACAAGATAAACAAATGAAAGGCGAGGAAGAAGGGGGTGGTAAGAGGAAAGGATGAGGGAGACAGGCAAAATTAAAACATTGTGGGTAGATAATTATTGGATTTAAGTCTTCATCTTATAATGTTTTCACCCTGAACACGTTCTTGATAATTTTTCAGATACTAAATGTTGATTCTTCAAGTTATACCATAAAAGCACTTAACAAAAATTATGTTTGTAACTTTGCTACATCTTAATATTAAATCTTTGTANTTCTACTAAAATTCAATAGCTANTGAATTAGTTCATTCTTCATAATATGGTTACTTTNTCTTCAGATATTTTGTGTACTTGTCAATGCTACATGGCGACATATATTTGAAAACATCAAGAGAAAACAATCAATGACATTTCAGAATTTAAAAACAATATGACGTTTTTAAAAAATCAATTTAAATAAATATNTGCTATGGTCAAATATCTCTGTAATATAACATTTTTATCTCTTTATATAGTCGTTCTTTTAAAATCATGATTTGTAAATTGTGCTTTTTTAAAATTTTAATCAAGAAAACTGGTTATCCATGCATCTTTATGACTATTCATTGTGATGGTGGAAATCTGATCATAGGTTCCTTTTTCCCAAATGTTTATAGTTTTTCCCTTTACTGACATTTCATGAATATTTTTTCCAAGAAAATTCAAACCAGAAAGACAAAGGGACATTAGTGAAAACCTAATACNACTTGACCTTGTCACATTAGCCCTGGGCATTAAAAGATATAAATTTCAAAGACGACAAAAAAGCAAAGATTTGTACATTGAGCACCCAATGGGTAAGTTTCCACTCTGCCCCCACTTAGGGTCTCCCTGGAAGGAGAACAGTTTATATAGCCAGAGAGTCTTCTAGTTAGAACTCCTCTGAGTCAAACTTAAACCATTCACATGTCCTAATGAAAATTTAAAACAGAAGACTGGATGAAACAAGTATTCCAAACAATATTCACTAAGTACTGCTCTTTATATGTATTCCATTTGCTCAGAAAGAAAGTATGTGGGTGTATAATCTCTTCCTTGTGACNGAAATCNTTACCAAAAATCAAAGAAAATATATACTATGTAAAAGTATCTTAATTATATATCCCAATGGTGTCTGTACAAGTGCATTTTAATGTATGCATTTTAAATTCATAGATTTCTGAAATGGATTCACATGCATTCCCTATGTGGATAATAGAATTTGGTATCAGAAGGTAGGTAATAGCTGCCCTTTGGCACTTGGAAGAAGTTAAGTCTCAGTCAATGAAAAGACCTGCTTAATCCCAACTGACTGGGATGTCACAGATTCAAACCACAAACCTGAACTGGCCTATCTGAGTTTTAACAGCCGTTGTGTGGCTCAGCACACAGTGTGCAGACAGAACAGTGTGACATGCATTATAGCTAAAGAAATAAATCTGCTGAGAAAAAAGAAACTAAGCTTTGAGATTATTTATATATTATTCCATTAGGAAATAATTTCCTTTCCTTGTGTGCCTTCAGATCTCCTGCTTTACTAATAGCATGTGCTGACATATGCAAAGGATTTGATAGTATAAAAACATATTNAAATATGTGATAGTATTATAAAAATTCAATCTGGTGTATGTAATAATAATTCTACATATTATATAATTGCTGTATATTCATTGTAAATAATATTGCTTCATAAGAACATTTTCATAACAATGTACAATGTACATTGACTATGTTCTTCACCTACCTTCATATCCACATGCCTACCTGCCCCCTTCATCCCTAAACAGTTTTTTCTCTACTCCTATGCTATAAATANGTGCATAGTGTTTTTTATAAGATCTAGGAGCCACAAATGATACTTGTCTCTTTTAGTCTGAATGACATTTTGTACANACAAGCTACAAAGGTTAAATTGTTTTTATCTCTAAGAAGTTTTTAAAGGTTACAACATACGCCACTGTATGCTATAGCTCTCAAAATAACAAGCCCAACTTCAGTAATCAAATTTTACGTCTAAGTAAAGAAACTTACAAATAATAATCATTGGGAATAATTATTCCAATGATCATTATCACTTCCAAGAACTGAATTGGTCTAGTTGAATAATTCCCTTTCAATAGATTGGTATGTGAATATCACCAGAGAATGGCAAAGCCAAAGCTTGCTACCTGTGATCATTTTAACTTTGAGAGAAAAGAATATTTCACTGTGGCTTAAAGTAGTCCAAGAACTAAGGACACTCTTCTTTTATGATTTTCTTAATTTAGATGTTTTCTAGTATTAGAAATGTGGTTGGCGAACTACTTCTGTCAGATATGTGTATTGTGCCCATTCATATATGGTTTACTATGCGTCCAAGACATAACTGATTACTTCATTTTGAGATTATATTTGTTGTAATATGATCCTATGTATTCATGTAGGTCCAAAGTACATATGTTGTTTCACATAAAGGAGCTTACTNCAAATCCAAATAATGTCCTGTTAAATGCAAGTCAGTTTTCATAATTTAGATATGATTACAACAATCTAATGGGATTTTAAGATGTGTATTCAGTTTTTAATTTTCAAAGATTAATACCTCTGTGTTAAATCATTTGATACAAACATGCTCAAAATATAAGCATTACTTTGCAAAGACTGAGAGATAGTTTCACATTGTTTATAAACATGCACTCATTTGTTCTTTCTCACTTGTCTTGTAAGAACATCTTGGAACTCAAAGAAGTAACTTCTTGATATAGGTGGTCCAACTACCTTACTTCTCATATCTGTGATTAATAAAGTAATCACATTAGAGTGAACAAGTTTCAATGAAATATTAAGCACAGAAAGAAAGAATGGCACATATTGTAGTCATATTTTGACTTTACATAATAATTCTGTCCAATGATACAGGTGTTTAATTGTCTTTAATGTGTCCTTGGATGCAGGTACTTATTATTAATGTCAAGATATTTTAAGTGTTACTACTTTATATCCTGTTGGAATTCAAATTTAAACCCATTTTAACAACTACAAATGACAAGCAAATTGAGAGAAGATTAAAAACTATTGTTTTCTGACTTAATAAATACCATTTGCTGGGCGGTGGTGGCGCACGCCTTTAATCCCAGCACTCGGGAGGCAGAGGCAGGCGGATCTCTGTGAGTTCGAGGCCAGCCTGGGCTACCGAGTGAGTTCCAGGAAAGGCGCCAAAGCTACACAGAGAAACCTTGTCTAGAAAAAACCAAAAAAAAAAAAAATACCATTTAAGAGAGTGAGNCATCCCTCTGAATTGAATTTCCTACATTCTGTATTTTTCAAAGACTGATTCTCTATAAACATAAACAAACCTGCCCTGAGATGCTTCGACAAGTATATTTTTGAGAGGAAACAAAATGAGGAGAATAGACTTATATAAAATTTTACTCAGAGCCTTGGGTAAGTCAGCCACTTCAGTTTTTAAAACTCTAGATATTTATATTTGTATCTTGTGATCTAGTGTACCGATTTATTTTCATGCACCCTGATTTAATTGCAAGAATCCTAATTGTTCAAGTTTATGTATATCACACAGCATTTTAAATAACTATTCCTAAAATAAAATGTATTTTCACCTGTTTTGAGAGATACTCAGATCTTGTAGTAAAGGTAGCCAACATGAAGAAAGCACTTCCACATTTAAGATGCTGTTGTCATCCAGANGCAATTCTCTAAGTAGAACATGATTTTTTAAGGATGGAGGCTACAATTAAATATATTTCATTACTTGATAACAAGCAAAATATTGTGTAATCAAATTGAAAAGTTTAGATTCTACCAAAGCTTATAAGAGATACATTCTGGTAAGCAACAAAGCATAATTCAAAGTATCTTATTGAGTCTTTCAGTATGGATAAAATGCCTACTGTTTAACTTTACTACTTTTGATAGTCTTTATAAAAGAAGTTTCATGACAAAGTGCAATTTAATCTGAATGATAGATAAATGTGGTTCAACTTATGTACCTAGGTAAAATAGAAATATTATGATATACTATAATTTAGTATTCTGAAAATTTTTTTTTTCAAAAAGCCATGAGCAGTAGAATTTTTTAAAAGATTTATTTATTATGCACAAAGTGTTCTGCCTGCATATATGCCTGCACTTGAGAAGAGGGCACCATATCTCATTATAGATGGTTGGGGACCACCACGTGGTTGCTCAGAATTGAACTCAGGACCCTGTGGAAGAACAGCCAGTGTTCTTAACCTCTGAGCCATCTCTCCAGCCATATTCTGAGAATCTTATCTTAAACTATATTTACAATACACTAGAAGCATTTTGGTGGTTTCTCCTAAATGAATAAAAATACAAAATAATGAAAAGGGGCCAATGAGCAGGGAACATATTTAAGAGAGGGTAGTAGAATGTAAAGATACAGGCATGAAAGGTAAGATGCTGGGGTTAGAAAGGTTTAAACCATAAGCAAGACAGAGGCAAGGAAATGGGCTAGGGGACTGCATGGGGCCGAGGGCCAGATAAAAGTAAAAATGCATGCAAAAATCATAAAGAAATATAATCAAAACCAAAAATGAGTTTTTATTGATGGTACCCTATGTAGGCAGATAAAGTTGCTTCCAGGAGGTAAATGTTATTAAATGAAAATCATAGTTCCAGGAGGCTCCCTTCTACATGTTGTTGGTCCCTAAACAATATGGGCAATTGTCACTGTTCTTGATTACCCACCAGAACTAGCTGGTTAGGGTCATATTGACNAAGAGTCCATCTGCCTTGGTTGTATGACATAAAGAAATAAAACTGGAACTGNGCTGAAACCTTTGCTGTCTATATAGCTTTCGGACTATAGAAAAATCTATAGAGGCTTCTTGGAGAGAACTGGTATAAACCCTTGTATTCAGTGTGCACCTGTGTTCAATAATACCCACAAGTAGTTTGAACCCAGTAGCTCAACAATTGCAACTCTGTTGTTGGAGTAAACAACTGCTTTCTGGTTGTATCTGATNCCTCCTCCACAGGAGTCAATTCCTGCCTGGTATGGTAAACCTGGTATAAACCCCATGGACGAGAATTTCATAAGCTCTAATGTGGAAGATAATGCTGTTACTTTGTTAACTGAGAATGAGGTGCCTTTCAAAAATGTCTTCTCAATAANTAAGCTTATTATCATATAATANTACTGCCGTCAGTTTAGAGAAACTTGGTTTTACAGTGGTGCCTGTAGGAACTCATAACTGATCAATGTAAGAAGAACAAATTAGTGTTGAATGCCGAGCCGTAAATGGGATATCTATAATAGCCCTTCCAAAGCTCACAGAACATCTCAAAAGGAACAAAAGAATGTTGGGACTGGAGGGAATGAGGTCAAGCATTTGGAACACTATCTTTAGGGCATGACATGGCTATTACATTCTTGAATGAATAGCAGCTCTGATAACATTCAAAAGATCTCAAAGTTAGGCTTGTCAACACCTAGTCATGGGATGGGTAATGTCCCATGGAGCCCTACCCTTCTCTGAAGATTTCTATGCAGTAACATGCTCTTGAAAAAAAAAATTCCCTAGCCGTACTCCTGTTTACAGCGCTAACGAAACTCATGGAGTTTCTCTCTCTCTCTCTCTCTCTCACCTCTCTTTTCCTCTCTTCCTTCTCTCTCCCTCTCTCTCCCTCCCTATTCCCCCACACATCCAAAAGAAATGATATAAGAGGGCACTGAGTTCCAAAGGGAAAGAACTCGTGCTGGAAGTGGAAAAGAGAAGGTAATGTGTTTTGTAAATATGGTCAAAATATATTGTGCACATGTATGGAAATATCATAATGAAACCCATTATTATATGTAATTAATATAGGTTACCAAAAGCTAAAAAGTAAAAAAGGTAACTTAGAAATAACATACAGTTAACTAATTAAAAATAAAGAAATATTCAAATAGCTTTCAAAATGTATGGTAGATACTTCAATTAAAAGAAAGATATTGCGTTAGTTACAGACATCAGTTACTTTAAATAATTACCNCTCTTAGGTAATTTCCCTGCAACTTTACTATTTGGAGCAATCCACAATTTCCAATGCCATCAACATCAGTAAGATGATTATGTGAACAATCCAGGTATATGATGGTGGGTGCTTCACAAAGACCTTTAGTGCTAATTAACTGATTATGGTCCACAATTAGTTGTTGAAGGTATTTCAAAGATTCCAAACCACCTGAAAGATAAGTTTTCTAATATCATACTTGTATTATACATTCTTCCTGAGACATAATATCACACAAACTGGTATTTGGGGATATATTCACATGTACATCCATACTTGCATTTTTTTAAATACAGTGGTTCCCTGTAAACTCTGGCTGGTCTGAAATTTGTGACATGGTTCATGTTAGTATTGATCTCTTGAACTTCCTGTTTTACCCTCCCAATTGCTAGGAATACTGACCACACAACACTACAAAAAATAAAGTAANGGGTGTTTTGCATGTGTTAGATATTAAAAGTACACTGGCCCTATCTTACTCTAGATGTGGCACCTATAGTAAGTAAATGGAATCTGAAATAATACATATTGTGTAACAAAGTAGAAAATAAACTTACGACATCAATCCAAGCAAAAGCAAAAGAATGGTGCAAAGAAGAACAGGCATATCAAATCCAGTAAAACAGTAGTTTTAAACTCAAATGTATAAGATTACATATAATTATTAATTATACTTAATTATTTGGAACTAATATTTAAATCTAAAACTTTTACCTAACCTCTGAGGGGTAGAAAGAGCAAAAGTAACAAAATTTCAGGTGTGATGACAGAAATCTCAAAATGTGACTTATGAGTAGTAGGATAGACAAAGAAACCAGGGTTTACCACAGTGTAATCCCGTGTTTTCAGAATCAACATGAGTCAGGATCCCTGTGCTCAGGTTGCAAATGATGATACATCATGTGGCTTTTCAGCCTCCATGATCATAACTAGGCCATGGTAGACATAGATGAAGACTTCTAACACAATCGCTCACTAGAACTAACAGCCATGCTTCCCTACAACAAAAAAAAAGGATCAAAACTAAAGATAAATAAGGACTGGAGACAAAACAGACAAAGGCTAGCAGATGAGAGCATTTGCAGCAGCTGAGGAAGATCAGACTACCATTCCAAGCATCGATTAATCTGGTGGCTCACAACCTGATGCCCAGCTCCACGGAAACTGACACCTTCTTTTGGTTACCACTGGTGGATGTGTGCACACACATGTGCACGCAACTGTACACACACACACAACTAAAAATAAACCTTTAAAAACAACTAGACTAAATAGCTGCTGTTCAGAGACTATTTGGGGAAGACTGCTTGGGGACAGTGTTAATGAAACAGATGTGGAGTAGACTGTTCCGGATAGCCTTCTGAAGAGAAGAAAATGAACTCAGCATCACAANCCAATTTAATTTGAACCTAGAAAGGTCTTCTCCTAGTAAGGAAACTTCTCCTGTGGCACAATCCCCAAGTGAGACTAAAGTCATCGGCCATGATGTATGCCCTTCCCCATAGCTCTGCTGCATGTACCCAGCATAAAGCCATGAGTATCACTGGATCATTATAGAAATGACACCACCGTGGCAAACGGAACCAAGGCAACACAAACCTAACAGACCAGGTAATATCTGTCTCTTATACACATCTAGATGTGTATAAGAGCACACTATCAATGCACAAAACTGAGAAGCATGACGGGAGAAGACAGTGTGCTACCACCATAGGAAAACAATAACTGTCTATCAACAGAGCCCCCCAAAATTGATAAAATTCCCTCAGAAAATTAAAAAACAATGATTCTAAGAAAACTCAATGTGAAAGGATGTTTTGTACACAGAAAATTTAATCCATCAAATTAGAAAATAATTCAGATAGAAAGGAGAAATTCTAAAAAANAATTTATAAAATGAAATGAAAATTTTGGACTAAGCATTATGTGATGAGTAAATCAAATAAATTAAAAGGGAAAGAAAGCAAAGGAAAAGGTTTGCATGTTATAAAAATAGTTTCTCAAAACAAGTATCCAATTAGTAAACATCTATGTGAAAAAGAAATTCTCAATATCACTAGTCATTAGGGAAATACACATCAAAATCACAATAAGCTAGCATTTAATCCAAGATAAAATCACTTGGAAAAGGTTAAGAAATATTAAAGGGCAGATAAACAGGAGGAGAAAAGAAACTCTCATACAGTGTTGTTAGGAATGTAAATTAGTACAGTCATATGGAGAGTAATACAGAAAGCTCCCAAAAGATTAAATGTAGAACAATCACATGACTCAACTAATCCATTTCTAGATGTATATTCACAGGAAATGAAACTAACACATGAAAAATATTTGTAAGACTTATCTGTACTACTGTGTTTANGGAAGCCCTATTCCCTTAGTTAGGCAAGAGAATCAATCAAGATGTTGGTGGGCAGACGCAAGGACAAAGGAAACACATGCTACCATCGCAATAAACAATGGGATCGTTATTCCTTCATAAAAAGTATAAAATTCAAAATCTGATGCAGTTGGAGGAGGTTAGATAAGGTGAAGTGAGCAGACATAGCCTGACACATACCACGTTATCACTCACATGTGGACACTATGTTGCTCTCACAGAAGAAAAGAGCAGGGTAGTGATTGCTAGAGGTCAAAGGAATCAGGATAAAGGGAGGCTGGATGACTGATGGTTGTCATCTACTATACAGTGCTACAGCACAAGAGTAAGACCTTAGTGTTTAAAACTTGATTGGGAAAATCCATCATGATAAATTGGTTTTTATACAGTTTTAAAGTCTTCCTTATACTAATCATTTCACACGGTGATAACATAATGAGGACATTTTCAGTGCATATTGGATGCTGAGCATATTTTTCTCCATAACCCCCATAAATACCTAACTGGATATTTTGGTAATGACCAAGGAGCTCAAAGGCTCCAAACTGAGGTAAATGATAAATGTGTNAGAAGATGAAATATGAAACGTTCTGAGTGATCACTGCACACTACGCACAGGATTAAATTTCCATCATTGTTGAACACCTTCAGAGGTCTGAAATGTGAGGAAAATATAAAAGCTGCCTTCAGATAATTCAAACATTAGGAGCTAAAATTATGTGAACAGTGGCTCTCATTTCACCATATCATTTTGTTTAGAAAACATAGCTAACACATAGAAACTTTTATAATAGTTCAAGCTAAACAACTGTCTCGAGTAGGGGCCCCCAAGCAATGAGATCAGGATCCATCCCTGGTGCATGAGCTGGCCTTTTGGAGCCCAGTGCCTATGGTGGGATACTTTGGGTAGCCTTGGTATAGGGACGAGGGTCTTGGACCTGCCTCAACTGAATGTACCAGGCCTGCTGACTCCCCATGGGAGACCTTGCCTTGGAGGAGGTAGGAATGTGGGGTGGTTTAGGGGGAAGACCTGGAGGGGGGCAGGAGGCAGGAGGAGAGGAGAATCTGTGGTTGGTATGTAAAATGAATAGAAAATCTTTTAACAAAAAAAAGGAAAAGAAAAAAAAAGAAACTTTTATAACTTCCAAATCTTTATTACTAACATTTTAGATAAGTAAATGAAATATCTTCTTTTTTCATACTCTCAATATTAATTAATATATAACCAACAAAATAAAACCATTTATGAGAAGGATTCAGTATTTGTTTCAGAGTGTACAACGGTCCCCAAAAGAAAGCTGATTTGAATATACCAGAGGCAATGACTAAGATAGAAAACTTTACTAGAGATGAAAAGGAATATTTAAAAGTGATAAAATTTGTCTAATTAACCAAAGTTATTTATAAATTTACATGATTAAAATATGTCGTCAGAACTATTTGAAGCAGAATAAAAGATAACGGGAATCAAAAGAATAGAGGCAGGAATTGATGAGGACAAGTGATCTGATCAAGAAAATGAGAAAAGGGGGGGTCGTTAGGGAAGGGGGAGGTAGATAAATGTAGAAGGGTGGAGGATAGTAAAATAACAGTATGGATTTTTGAAAATCATAAGGAATCATTCTATTAATTATTTATTAAAAACTCTACATAACATGTAGATTGTATATATATATATAAATTTTACACACACACACACATACACACACACATATATAATATATATATGTATGTATATGTATATGAAAGAAATTTTTCCTATCTGGGCTGACAATGCTCCCTCCAAGATCCAATTACCACCAAAGAACATCCCAATATCAGGCATGAAAAGCTTTCTTTAGAGTTGTTGATTAGGGGTATCCAATAGATTCCCGAAAACAAACAAGCGATTGCTATTGCCCTTGGTTGCCCACAAGAGGTGGAAAGTAAGTCCCTACTGCTGAATAGACCATGGATTTCAGACACAGGGCTCAGAGGTCCCTGACTAGAGCTGACCTAAATGGCTTCTCCTTGAAGACTAGCTTTATGGTACCTGGAGGTGCAATGCAATCTGCCAAAGGAGGGAAGCAACCAACTGTCCTATCCAGCTATAACGCTCATGAGTCACAACCAGGACTAGCATGGTACAATAATACTAAGGGTGTAGCAGTGACAGAAAAATCTTGGTGCTAACCAACAGCACTCTAATTGGTCCTAAGACTTGATCAACCAGAGGGAAACCATACCTGGTTAGAAACCTAGCACCTATGGTGGGACACTTTGCTCACCCTTGATATAACGAGGAGGGGCTTGGTCCTGCCTCAACTGAATGTATCAGGCTTAGCTGTCCTCCCATGGAAGAACTTATCCTTTTGGAGGAAGGGATGAGGGGTGGGTCAGTGGGGGGGAGAAAGCGGGGGCAGGGAGCAGAAGGAGGGATGAGAGGGGGATCTGTGGTTGGTATATAAAATGAATAAAATAATTTAAAAAAAGAAACCTAGCCAAATATGCAGGGCAAGTGAAGTCATGGGTCTCAGAGGAGAACCTATATCCACCACTATTTTATATCAGCAAAACTCCTAACTACATTCTAAACACTTGTCCCTGTATATATAGATAAGTGTAGTCTCACTTCTCATTACTGAAACTTCTTACAACAGA